>JAVSBS010024654.1:69514-89715 GCA_033124195.1 Coracias cyanogaster | reverse complement strand
ATGTTCCATCCCTGGAGATGTTCAAGACCAGGCTGGATGGGGCTTTGAGCAACCTGGTCTAGTGAGAGGTGTCCCTGACTATGGCAAGGGGCTTGGACCTAGATGATCTTTAAGGTCCCTTCTAACTCAAAACATTGTATGATTCTATGAACTCCTGCCACCATTTGTGAAGTGGGTAAATAGATACTGGTTTTACTTGTAAAGTTCTGTATCCAAGTCTGTGAAGTAATTTTTACCTAAGCTAGACATACCTTCACAATAAACAATTCTGCTCAATCAGCAATACTGCAAATGAAATTGCAGTGTAAACACCAGCATTGAGAACATCCACTAACCTCAGTCTATTTGCATAAAGCAGGTGCACAGAAGTTCATACAACAGTAAAAAAACCTTCCAACATTTCTTAAGCACAGAACCCTAGAAATTGCCTCTTAGTCTTTTATTGGTTTTCAGACACATGTACATTACTGTGCATCTTCAGGCTAGTAGCTGATGTGTTGGGTTTCGGGGGGGGGGGGGGGGATGTTATTTTTGTTTGCAATTCTGAAATAGGCTTTCAAGAGATGCTTCTAGTCGGCCACTAAAGATCACATACAGAAGACTTGCAAATGACACCAGTTTGAAGACTCAGAACTGAAATACATACGCTGAAAATTAATTTTGTATGGGTAGGTTTAACATATGGAGAGCTTCACACAAGATGAAAGGACTTCATCCCCTGTTACAGCAACTGCATGTCTGCATTAAGTCACCAAACCTCCAGTCATCTCCAAAGGGACTCCAAATTCACAGTATATCCTCACTAGCTTCCTTCAGAGGAGAAAGATCTTGGAATTTGCTGAATAGGTTAACAGAATCTTAAGATGTAAACATATTCACACACATACACAAAATATATTTCTTTATTGGGTATAATGTGGCATTTTTAAGTACTAGCTTGCACAATACTTGAGGGTTATTTTATTTAGCTCTATGTGTACAGACAAAAGCTACTTTTTCTGCTTCTCAATTTTTCAAGTCTGTTGTGCTTTCTCAGAGATTAGAAAGCATTAGAGATTAGATTCTACGTGTTTTAGGTAAGAAACCAAACAAATGGGGAGTCTTCTATAGCTGACTAATTTAGGAAAAAATCCATCTTTTTAATTTGCATTATATTGTTCAAAGGAAGTTAGAAGAAAATAACAATATTGCAACGGCAACATTGTTCTAAGAAACAGAAAAAAACACTCTTGGATCAAGGTGATGGTTCTAAATTTGTTTATTTAAATAAATAAAACAAAAATGCGTGTTCCTTTCTAACTAGTAAAATGACACAAATGTAAGAATATTTTAAATCTAAACTTAACTGCTCTCTAGAAGTGGTGAGCAGGTGTTTTTTGGTTTGTTTTTATTTTTTTTAATAAAAGTTTTGGCTTTTTTCAGGTATTAAAGACTTCAGTGGTTTAAAATTCCACCTGTGTTACTATCACTCGTATCTAGTCAGGGTATATAGAATAAGCAATGCATCAACATAACTCCATTGCTGAATGATGTATTAATGGCTGCCATAACTCTGACAGAAATACATTAAGGATATTTCTACTTAAATTTGAGAAGAGGAAATCTAAGACAAGCTTTAGGAACGGTTCACACTTTACAAATCAGAAATATTTGTCTGAAGCCTGACTCAAGTATGCCTAAAACCCTGGTTTCATTGAAAGCTAAAACATTTTTTTCCATTAGGAATTAGTTTTAGAAACTTTAGGAAATCTATTGAGATTTAAATTTGAAAATTAAATCCCAATTTTATGAAGACATGTAATTGCTCAACTATGTGCCTATAGATTTCATACCTTTCCTGCATGTAATGATAAAAACAGGCACATTTCTAGAGTTTTCAATTAATTCAAGTACTTAACCTTAAGGACCTTAGCCAAATTTGAATGTAAGACATTTTTTAATGATATATACAAGACTAAGGTTAGGATTTCATTATGTTATGTATGGTATTATTTTACCATATTATACAGAATTTCCTATACTGAAACCAGAATATCTGAATTAAATTTTCTGAATTTAAAATTAGGCAGGCACATTGTACTGGTCATTATAATATTATTAAATAAAAAATAATAATAATAAAAACAATCAAGATTTTGACACAGCAACCTGTCATCATCTATCTTCATACTCTTAGTTTTAACCTTCTTGGACTCTTGTCCTGTAGTCTGTCTTCCCCATTGCCTAGAGTTGCCAGGCCTCTTCAGTTGTAAAGTTGATTTGCCATCAGAATCTTCACTTGATTTTCTTTCTCATTCACACCATTTAACAAGCAGCAAAACACCAACTTCTTGCTGGTCAAAACAACAAAACCCCAGGAAAAAGCTATCCAGCAGCTGCAATCCTAAAGACTGATTCTCCTCATACACACTGCTCATGTTCTTAACCACATAGTCTCTCCTAGGCTGCCACCAGTACACATGCATGCTCAAATAAGGAGCACAAGTTACAGGCTAAGCATTTTCACCTAAGAAATTAAAAATCTTTTACATCAAGTCACAAATACATAATTTTTGCCAGCTTTTATGCCTAGTTACTTGTGACTATCAAATATCATCATCTCCAAGTTAAGCATTTAAGACTAATCACTACCAGTCACATACATCACTTTAACTAAATCTCATAAAACAATTACTCACTAAATTCACAACCAAAGACAGACAAGACGGAGAGCAATAACATATTCAACTGATTTCTCCAATTATTAACATGCACAAATAATTTAATGAAGAAAAAATGCACATGCATATATGGCAAAGACAGTGCTTTTGAGATTTAGAAGGAGTTCTCAAGTCCATAAACAGAAACAAGTATGCTATCTTTGATGGTAAACCATGTTAAAGCATTTAAATGACCTACACAATGCATAGGGAAATTCAGGTATCTAAAACATGATTCTCATTTGCCAGGTTCTTGAGAACAGGTATTTCTTACCTTCCATGTTTCCTTTTGCTTGCTTGGGTAACACAGCACAACCTCCATCCTGATGATGTAATTTGCCAGCACTCCTAATCTACCACATATGTGAAACTAGAAAAAGTAGTTTGTCTGTCAAATATTCAGATGCATAAATAGACCTCTGGGGAATGGAAAACTTGTTGGTTTATTTTAGAAGGCAGTCAAAGAACACAGTATTGTCACCTCTCACCTTCCTATGAAGTAGTCCGAAGAAGGAAAAAAAGCTTTCCTTTCACAGAGATTTCTCTTTATCTTTCAACAGATCTGCCACATTAGTGAGTTACAGGGAAGGCTAAGCTAAGGACATAATCCATACCATTTCTTTCAATATGCAGCAAGAACAAACTATTAACAAAACTATACAGCAAGCACAATAAAGGGGGAAATAGTATGACAGGCTAGTAATGGATTTTTTTTCCTGTTTGGTAGGACTGTATTTTATCTTTGGACAAAGGCTGTTGAGGCAGGTAGAATTACAGAGGTGGGAACCAGAGGCCTGCTTATCATAGGGCTTCTTTCTTGATTTTGCTGACCACTTACCTGTTCTATAGAACCTCAGCTTCAATAGAGAAGCTAAATTACCATTTCGCAATTTCAATCAAGACTGTAATTTAGGGGTTAGGTTTTTTTAGGGCTTAGACATAATTCCTAAGCTTTAGCACAGTGAGTTATCCTTGGACATACTCAAAACACAACTGAACCAACCCTCAGCAACCTGCTCCAGTTGACCCTGTGTGGAAAACGGACCCATTATTTTTTGAAATGTCTTTTAAAGTCAGCTAAAAAGAACTACGACTCCCATGAATCATCGGGGAGTCTTTCAGAAACAGGAAATCGGAAGATGGAAGCTGTGTTATCAGACGCAGCAGGCTATAAAAGCTAAAAAAGAAAACAAAGCCTCCCTCTTTTCCACTGCGCAACAGGGAGGAAGGCATCGCTCCTGCCAAACCTCTTCCCCCCCGCCCCAGGCCTCAAGGGTGGGGGGGAGGAGGGGGAAAACTGCTGCAGCCGCTCTAAGAAGAATCCGGAGAGCAAGGAGCTGCCAGCAGAAGAGCAGACACACCCCCCATGCCACCGCTGGCCACTTCTGGAACTGTGCCAAGTTCAAATACCGAAAGGTTTGGAGCCAGAGGTGAGGGAGGGAAAGCTACTGTCTCACTGCTTAAAGGAGCCCGACACTTTAAGAATCTGAGTGCCGGGAATGCCCTCCCGCTTAAGAAACTTGACACCCTGCCGCTGGGGAAGCCAGAACCGAGCGAGGTGGGGAAGGGGAGAATTTGCACTACTCCAAACCAGCGCCAACGCGGAAGCAGCGCCAAGCAAAGCTGCCTGCCAGCTTTGCCTGCCCCGCATCACCGGCACTGCTCCACGCTGAGGGCGTTGTGCCCAAAACCAGAATAAATTACAGCAAGAAGCTGTTGCTGGCACCACCCAATCCAGGGGGCGCCACACCAAAGAAACCTGCTGCTCTAAGGTGGAGCATTGCAGAAATTACAGCAAGAAGCTGTCGTTGGTGCTTCCCCAAGCTGGGGGCGCCACGCTGAAGAAACCTGCCGCCCCAAGCTGGGGGCGTTGCAGAAAGAAGCCGCGCAATTCTAAACTAGCGCCATATTGAAGAAGCCGCATGCTGCTGCCGAGTCGTGAGCTGCATGCCGCTGCTAAAAATTGCGGCAAAAAGCCGCCATCGTCACCGCCGTTGGAGAGACTCTGATTGCACCAAAAAGCTGGCAAGTCACTGCCATCATCGGAACCGCCGGAGTCTGCTGACCGAACGTCGTCGAACCAAACATCGCCACACGCCGGAAGAGGGTAGAAACCAACATCTACATACACGCACGCACCACACCAGGTTGACTGAGGGGGAGTGAGTGGGTGGGCGTGGCATCTTTTGATAGTGTAATCTCTCCATAGAGTAAATAAGGTTTTGTTAGAGTATATTTGGTAATAAACTTGTTAAATACTCATCAATCTCCGTGGGTGCCTACGAGCTTGTTGGGGTAGTATCTCGCCTTGCCCTCGATTCTCTTCCCTTTTGGGAGACGGTACAGACCCTGGCGCCTGGACTGCGACAGGTAGTCTTTATGATTTTGATAAATTCTGAGGAGTGCTCTGAGAATATACGTTTCATCTTGTATTTTGTACAGCTGGGAAAGAAAGTTGCCTGTCTCGCAGGAATGCAATAAGGGTGCCTGCATAAGAGGTTGTAATAGTATGAAGAGCTACACAGGCAGGATGGAGTGTTAGTAGAGTGTACTCTGCATTTGCTGTATGCCTTTGTTATAGCCGGTCGAAGCAAACTCTCAAAGATTAGGTTCCCAATGAAGAAGTGGTTTTGGTTTCATACTACTGTGCAGAGTTTTAATGGACAAATTAAAAATTCTCCCTGAAGAGAAGCATTTGCAAAATACTCACCAAAGGTACAGATGTGCTCAATAAGCCGAAAGGGTTTTAGCAAATGAGACAGTCAATCTTCATCCTGTACACTCTATGAAACTGATTTTGTAGGAAAAAAGTAAAATGCAACTGAAAAAAATGTCATAATACCAGCACAGAAGAGCAGAAAATTTTAGGCTGACGAACAAATGTACATTATTTTCCTTTACATCTTGTACACATAAACCTGACGATGACTGTTGTGAAATCCTTCTGAAGCATTCATCCTATAGTAGCAGCAGCATAACAACATCCGTGTCCCTCCAAAATGGACCAAAATGGATCACATAAGAATGAGGTTAGCTCCAGGAACAGAAGTGATACATACATAAAGCCATGTATCTATATAATGAAGCCATTTGGCACTCCTGTATTGTTTACATCGGCCCAAACAGATTTTCTTTCCTACAAGTCCAGTCTCCGTTAGCACCTTGTATCGTTATACTATATGTACAATTATTTCAGGTAACAGTATCCAAGAAATAAAGACTTCAGGATCATGATGGCTTTTGAATTTTAAGTGTCTAAGCCATCAAATGCTGCCATTTTTGCAATATCTGTTAATGATGGCTATTGAAACTAAAGGTTTCCACTTTAATTTGTATTAGTGAGTGATCAGTGGGGTACAGACTTGGCACACTGCTGAGACGGTTGTGGCAGGACCTAGTTCTCAGGTCGACCTTTTGGGAGCTTTTATTAGGTATGAGAAACCTCATTGCTCTGTACTTGAATCAGTAGAGTGCTATTTCTTTTGCAAACATCTGTTCAGGAATATAATGACATCTTTGATTCTGTGCCAATTAACATTGCAGAAATAAACATTCCTAACCATTATTTTCATGCTATCTAAATGCTTTAGGAATACCTTATTAGTTACTATTTGCTGAAAGAGGGAGAGGGTTTAATTTTTGGTTGCTTTTTTTATTTTGCTTTTGTCCTTCTATGTATCAAGGCCCATAGGAGCTCCTTTGCTGTTACCCCTCGCTGCTGACTGAACCACATCTGGGCTTTAGGACTGGTAGGAAGCCACAGAATAAAAGTCAATACTAAGTCATTTTATTCTACATTTCCTGATGCTGCTCTTGCTAAAAATATCTTTGGCCTGAAAAAAAATTCAATAAACACGATTTTTATGATCATGGATTTGATTGTCATGCTCAAAACACCCCCTAAAAAGCAATTTGCTCCACTTTAGGCCAGACACAGAGACTAGAGCTGAGTAGGTCCCATCCTCATCATCTCAAGAAACAAGAAAGCTGAACACCATGGTGAATTAAACCCCCACTTTTCTCTTTTGGTAGCTTAAAATGAGCCCATTTGGTATATATTTAGCAAGGACAGAGAACAAAACAAGCATTCAGTGAGGATTTCACTCTTTTTCCAGTGTTCAGTGCACTGTGATGGCTTTTGTTTGCCAGTCCATAAGGAGGTAATTCACTTCCAGGACAGTTCAATTCAATGGGATTGTTGCCATTATCTTCAATGAGACTTGGGTTCCTCAGCTCCTCAGGTTTTTTTCTCCTTATATCCCCTGATTCCTCTTCTTCAGCCTGACTTCCTGCTTTATGGCTTTCATAAAGACTGTATTCCTGTTTCACCAATTCCTTTTTCTCTTTCTGAATAGGATGGAATTTTTTCCTGTCCTCAATATGGACATAAAATGTAAAATGATCCTCATTTCCATAGCATCATCTCAAATCTTTGGCTATTTCTGTGATCCACAATTCAGTGGCTTGATAAAAAGAAAGGAATAGTTTAAGAAAGAACATGCTTGATCTTCAAATGTTTCACAATAATGCATTGGCTTTTGTGAAGAACATGCTTATAGGCAACAGAAAAATAACCATATAGAAGGAAAAAAAGTAAAGAGAATTGAACCCAGGTAAGCAGTTCACACTGAGATCCATGGTTGCTGTCAAAGATTCATCTTGTGATTCAAACTCAGAAATTTTCAGTTAGTTCTATACAAAATGAAGATGTTAAAGGGGATGTCCAGTGAGGATGACACACACAGCAACGCTGGGAGTTACTCATGTGTGGGTAAGCCTCAAACATCCATAAACGTGTTCACCTTTCAGATGAGTGTTTGGAACAGACTCTCAGTTCCCAACTTTAATCTCGGCAAATACAAAATAGTATATGTATGAAAATCTGCACTTGAAGATACCAGTACCTTCCTATGTTCACACTAAACATATTATAATACTTCTTTTATATATAAGCAGTAGGGCTTTCATTTACAAAGAATTTTCATCTGTAACATAAGCAAAAACAATGAAGAAAAACATTTTTTCCACTTTTAAGTAGACAGAAGTCTTTTGTTTACAGTAAAAAAAAATCTTTTAGCAGCTGTAAATACAGAGCTTGGAGATTAACTTCTGAAAAACTATATTGCAGAATAGATGTTATGTCGGGCAGATCCTACATTTTTCCCCTGGAAGTTCTTTTTTTCCTCAAGTTTATTCAACAAAGATACTAGATTATGGAAAACTAAAGTAGAAAATGTTAAAAGCAGTTACATTGTGTAAAATTTACAGACTAAAAAAATAAATTAACTAGTTGGTATTTTACCAAATAGCTGGTTCTGCAACATAGAAAATAAGGTGGTAGACAGGTCGTCAAATGTATTTGCCGCGTTGAAGCTAATTACATTGTTTAGCTTTCATGATCAGTTACAGTTAAAATTTTTGCAAATACAGGTCTAGGGTACATCTGCATTATCTGAAAACAAAACCACTTTGTAATCTATGCTTCAAAGTACTGTTTGGAAAATAAACTGATATATAATGCTAAAACATGTATGAGGCATATTCTAAAATTTTAAATTTAAGATTTTATAATTCTGACTTTTTTAGACATCTTTCTTAGTATCCCAATAAGTATTATCTTGCTTTGAGTAAAGTCAAGCTTAACAGTAACTCAGGATTTCACAAAACATATTACAGAAGTAATCAAACTTCTACATCCATTATATTAATTCAGCTCACAAATGCTATGGATTTTCTAGTACAATACTTGCTTTCTTCAGGTATACAGTGTAATCAAAACATCTGAACACTTGATTCTGTTGTATTGGCTCTCCAATAACTGAACAGTTTTTTATGTAAAGTAGCAATGCATAAATTACTTAGTTTTACTGTACCTGGATGCCAAAGACCAAGCTGAGTGTGTATCAATACTGATTAACAGGAGTTAAAATTTTAAGACCAAGTTGTTGTATATTTTATCTTTATTACAGTGTTTTTGGCAAGAGCACAATGTACTGAGGACCCAGTGTGCGTGCAAGAACTCTGTGGCAACTCTGCAATGCACTGTCTCAAGATACTGCCAGTCACAACTGAATGCATTTAGAAAACAGATAACTTCTTAGGGAACACCATCAACCACCAAACTAATTTATAATAACTCTTAACAAAAAACCCATGGGCCAAAGTTTCCCACTTACTACTCTTTGAGGTCACAACTTCAGCTGGAGTCTGACTTCTAAGCGAAGCTACACAGATGGACATAGACGTCAGCTGGGGATCCAACACGTGATTCCCAGTATATCACTATGCCAATAAAGAGTGAAGCAAGTACCTGTTACTTCAGGCACACAGCACCAGTGCTTCTGGACAGGTACACCTAATAGAGGTCTACACACTACAGCTGCAACCAGATCCCAGTTTTGTGATGCACCACTACACCTCTGGCAGCAGCTTAAGCTTTTGTGCCAAGTGGCTGACACACTGAGGGACCCTGCCTTGAGCTCCACCTCCTTCCCCACTCCCAGCTATGGCAATGGCTTGGTCCCAAACCATGAGGCTGTTCCCAGTGCCAGGAAAGACAATCAGCTGCTGAAGCAGTCTGTGCCCAGCAAATCAACCTCTCCTGCCTCCTCCAAAGGAAGGTGCAGGCCAGATGGCTGTCTCCTGTGGCACAGCCTGGGCCATGGGCTCCTGTCTGGATTACGCTGGCAGCTCTAACACATGGTGGTCTGAACTTAGGCATGAGGACTGAAGACACTAAAACCTCTCACCCCAAGTAACATAGAAAATTAACATATTTAAACTCATTCTACAACCTTAATATTGGTTTCAAAGCTACAGTTATATAAAAAAATAAATTATACTTGAGGCTTATGACCAATTAAGTTGTTAAGGCTCTAGCACTCTTCTGGCAAGATACCTGGTGCTGTAGGACACTGCAGCACCTCCAGATCTGGCTCTGCGCTGTTTAAAGCTCTTGGGAAAGGAGCAGTATGGCAGTCAAAAAGACAAGAAAGAAAAAGGATCTCTTGAATAAAAGATATAGTGGTTTTTAATGCAATGTGCTGACTATCTTTTTTCCTTTTTTTTTTTTTTAAATGGGATGATGGGGGTAGGGCAAGGAAGGGCAAAAACAGGGTGACTGGTAAGAGTACAGGGTTCCGAAAATGCGAGAGCAGAAAAGGCACCATCACCTACTGAATCGTGATTCACAGCAGGACTCCACTGACCACAGAATGGCTACAGAGCAGGAGGACAGCAGGCAGGTAAGAAACCTTGTATTTGTTCAGGCCTCAACAAACGGCTGACTCATAATATTCATTCTCTTCACTGATTTGGATCTTACTTCCTTTGTAATGAATGTATTTGACCCCTGAGGTGAATGCTTTTGTTGGTACAGATTTTCTTCATCAGCTCTCTCTAGAAATTGGCAGGCTAAAAGATGTTTTCGTTATCACAGTTCATGAAGCACCCAGAAATCAGATCTTTATGGCAATCAATTGTAATTATGTAAAATCTTAGGCAGCATCCAGCTCCCCCACTTTGCTCATGCTACTGTAACTGCATGATTTCAGTGGAACAGATTCTTAATCTTATCAAGAGAAATAAGATCAGCGTTGGCCCTAAAATTGAGTTTCAGGGGACACAAGAAACTACGCAAGAAAGATAGTGTATTTGAGAACATTTTTAATAAATAATGTGACAAAAATTACTTTTCTGATTATTGGATCCTCAGTATGCAAAATTATGGCTAAAATATGAGGTTTCTTACATGAACATAATGAAAACATTAATCACATGGATTGTTCCTTTAGTACTGCACACCCTTTCTATGGAACCTTTCTTTAAAAATTAGCTAAATGAAAAATTTCAGTCCTCGGTAAACACCAAAACACTTTTTTTTTTTCTTCTTTTTTTTTTTTTTCATTGGGGCTAGTCCTGATAGCTGTCAATAAACAAACACACATTTTTCCATTAGCACCAATGACAAAGAAATTTTATAATTACAAAAAAGATCATAAAATCTACAGACAGAGGACATCATTTGGCAAATTCAATGCAACTAATGCCTCTATTTCAGCTTTAATGATAATCCAATGTTGAGAGAGGCCACAGCAAAATTGGTAATTTTCTGTAAGTCCAGGAAAAGTGAAGTGTTTTGATTATGGCCCACATTTAATTTTGTTACTTTACCATCTGTCATCATTCAAATATTCCAAATACAAACATAGAGCATTAACAAAAAGGTGAAAAATATCCCAAACGAATGCTTAACATTTTCAATAAGACAAAAAAAAGATTAATAGTTACAATGGTTTACAAACAAAGTTTAGTGATTGTGCTTTTTAAACCAAAAAAAAAAAAAAAAAAGGTAAGCAGTGCATTACAAAAAAAATAATCGCCAAGATCAAACAAAACTTTTTTAAGTGGCACTTCTTCTTTAAGGTGAATTGACACAAGTAGAGGTCTGAGATTTGGGCCAGTAACAGTTAATGATATTACCCAATCATTATTAAAAATGTCCATTGATTTTCCTGCTTATTTTCATAAGCGTTGTTGAAGCTGAAAATTGGAAAAAGTTTGAGATAATCTTGCTTATGCCACGATTAGGCAAACAGCAATCACATTGGCTTACCTCCTGCCTATCCCAAAGGACATTTTTAATAAGAATGTAGTTAATGATGAAAATGGAAAGATAAATCAAAGTAGCACAGGGGATTTAAAATGAGTACATATTTACAATAAGAGCCACCTCATCCCAAATTAATTTTACTTGCATTTGTAAAACTGTATCATCTGCAAAAGGTTAGCAAGAGACTGGCAGAAAACAGGAGACACAGTCTGTATTGAAATTGCAGACTACAGTGATACCCCTAGAATAAAAGAATGTTCTGTGTGATGTTTACTTTGGGGATCTTTTTAATCAATGCTGTGTTACTTGTAACGTTATTTATTGGCTCACTGGTGTACCAGCAGTGTACTAAGCACTGCCTTGCTGGGGAGAAGCCTCAGGATCCCAGGCTCTGGAATCCCCTTCTGTTCTAATCCTGAAGCAGCAGCTGGCCCAAGTACCACAAAGAGTAGCTTACCTGCCTTCTTGGACAGCGAAGGTGATGCACTTAGTGTTACGGAATGGGCAAAGGCCATTCCTAATAAGGAGGGTTTACAAAGGAAGAGTAAAATAAAAAATAGCATTCTGATGGCATGAAGAAAAATGAAAAATTGTACACTCTGATTGCACTGAACATTATTTCTGGCGTCAAACATCATCAGACTTGAGGCATCTTAAGTGATTTTTTTTTCTATTAGATTTTAAAAGCCTGTTACAGTACATGTCGTTGTCTTCAGCTTTCTGTTTCCTGTATTAAAAAAAAAAGTACATAAATGACTACATGTTTACTTAGAGATTTGTTACCTTTAAATAATAATTACTACTTTTAATTACTTGCAGCAGCGTAACAGCATGTTGGACAACCTTTCTACAACCAGGATTTAAATCAAATTAATATCATGAGGCAGGAAAAAAAGCAAGAAATAAGCCCATGCCTTAATATCTAATAAAATCTAGAATGATAAACTGCCAAAAAATGTGAAAGGCAATGTCAAGGTGCTCTTAAATGCTCTAGTTCTTTATTTTCACTTTTGAAAGAATCTGGAAAATGCAAAGTGCACATTTAAGTACTGTATTTCTGAAAGTTCTGTTCCGCAGGTTTTAGTGTGGTGACAGTTATACTACACTACTTAATACTTGTTTGTTATGTTTTTGACAGATTCTTAAAATTTCTTTTCTTGGTTTGGACAGAATGTTAACAGATAAATGTACTAATTTTTCCGAAGATAGATATTTCTGGTTCAAAAGTGTTTCTTCTTGCCATCTGTCTAAGCACATTCTAGTGATCTGCAATAGTATAACTGCCGTTACCTCCATCTCCTCTTCTTCCTCTTCTCCTTGTTCATATGCTCCCAGTACTTGCATTTCTGCAACATTCCTTCGGGCTATATTTGCTTGATCTGCCCTCTGTCTGCCTCCTGATCCTCTTGATGACATAGAGCTGGAGGAGCTGGGATCTCTAGGATTATTTGATGTTGGAAATGTTGGTCTAGAATACGGCAGGATGTCCTCTGTATAATTAAATTGATATACATTGTTATGTTTACAAGCCCAGAGATACTGTGATCCTAAAATTTCTGCATGCAGTTGATTTATTTAACTTTTTACTAGCCTTAGTAGGTTTAAAGTGCTGTCTGACAGGAATATGAAATTCTCTGTTTCCATAATTGCATTATATAAGCTTTCTCGACGATATTTATAGTATTTATGTGGTAACATTCACCACAGAAAAACTAATTCATGATTACTGTCCACTTCATTTCAATCTATGATTCCTGCTCTATGTTCTGCAGGAAAATTAAGAAAAAAAACCTACCTCTTATAGTATGTTTTTGATATGACTAAGTAGAAGAAAACAATAATGTGTGCGTGATACTTACAAGGAGCTCATTCCATCTGAATATTAGACCCTGTGTTTCTCAGAGTGAGTTTAAAACAAAATGAGTGGGCATGGTTTATAACTTCAGCACTGTCCTCTAAGGTAACCTTCGAATAACTTTTCTCTATAGCAATCCACTGTAACCAACCTCTTACTAATGTGCCCATTTAACCGACTTACTACTCAATCACCCCTGATACCAGCCCTGGATACCTGCAGGAAGAAAGAACCAGGCACTTGTATGAATCTGTGTGAAAAGCTGTAGTGAACTCTTGCAAATTCCATTTAAGCATGTTCCATTAATTACTAACCTTACCAAATTCCATATACAAAAGAGTAAATTGATCAGGTCTAATTCATATAATGCCATGTCAGTTGGTATTTATACGTAATTAATCACTACTACAGCTTTCTTATTCTTTAAACAGGAGCAGGTATCATTCTGGCCCTTTTCTCCTTTGCAAGTCAACAAAAATGGGCCAAGTGCCAAGTCTTTGGTAGAAAAGTGAAATATCTGACTTAGAGATCTACTATCTGACTTCACTCACTTCCCTTATAAATTAGATTATAATTAGATAGATTAAATATAAGTAGACTACAAATGTATAGTAAAGGCAAAGGGCACTGATCCTTACAGCTCTCAAGGAATATCTGTTTGGGCTTCCTCCACATGAGTTTCAATAGATGATGGGTATAAGGGAAGCAAGCCAGAAAAATCATGTTTTTCATTAGCTTTTATTTCCATTTTACCCTAATGAGAACCTGCAACATGACCTATATTAGCACTGTGTAATTATAATAAATGGCCAACAATTCAGCAGATGTAACTTCACTCACATCAGCAGTGTGAGAGATCTGCCCTGTTCCCTGTGACCAACACCCAATATTTCAGCAAACCCAGAGCATGCAAAATAACCTTGAAGAAGATGAGTTTTTGCTGGTGTGCCTTCTCGTTTTGGTGCTTTATTTCCTCGCAGTTTCCCATCGTTTTGCTGTTCCTGGGATTCTCTCCGCTCTCCTGAATTTGTCCGCACGTCTGAATGTTGTCTCCCATCCATCCCGTCCCTCCCCTTGTAGCTCGCTCCTTTCCTTTCCGCAGATCTGTCTGTCCTTGCTTCTATGGAAGCAAGTTTTGGCAACATGACCGGCCGCACCTCCAGCTGAGATTTGGACTGAGCAGTTGGTGATTTTATAGCTGGAGGTGGCACAGGAGGAGGTGGTAAGTCTACAAAGTTGAAAAAGAGCAATAATTATGATAATATTGTATAGTAGTGAGATTAAGAAATAATATTTAACTTGAACTAAAGAAACAAATGCCCTGTTTGCTTTCAGCCCTCCCTCTGCCCTGTTACAACTGCTGAGGGATATTTTTCCAAAGCTTGAGCTTTAAAAATGCAAAGTAAAGACCTCTCGCTGCCTTTTCAAATCACAATATTTTCTTAAAAATTATAACAAAAAGCCATAATAAACTTTAAGCAATTGGATATTAACATATCCATCATGGATATCAATACAGAGATAAAGATATTAACATATCTTTGCTGATATTTCTCATTTTTTCCTAAGTCCATTCAACAACACAACAGCTTTTGCTATAGTAGTTTAATGTCTTCAGTGTACTGAGCATGAAAGCAAATTGGCTGGGGTGTAAGAATGTATAAGATGTAAGAATGTACAAGATGCACTACTGATATATGTAAGGATCAACTATATTCATTATTGCATTTTTCTTCCAAAATAATAGGTTAATGTAACATACATATCCCTGATGTCTGCGGGTATGTCATGAGATTAAAAAAAAAATTCCACGCTCAATCAGAGTAACAAGCTTTCAGAAAGAACAAAATTAAGGAAAAAAAGACACACAAGACTTCTGAATTTGTCTTCTTAAATTAGCACAGTTTAAGGGGTTCTAAAATTGTGAATATTTTTAAATAGTACTTATAAGGCACACATGCTTTACTCCACTAATTTTTTCTATTCCTGCATTAAGACTTAAAACTAGCATGTGCAAACTGTTCATCAGGATACAAAAGTGCTCTGTGTAATATAAAATAAGAAGGAAAAACCAAAAAAGGAAGCAACAATACAAAAGCAGTTCATGACAAAGCTGTAGGAACAAGTCACATGCATATAAGAGAACAACAGGTTAAAAAAAGTGAGATGTGAAAGATGTTTGAGGTTAATATTCTCAAGTAGATTGCCAAAACAAACCCCAGCACTGTTAAAAAATGTAACTTCAGCATTTTATAATAGGGTGCATTCATTCCTACTTCCACAAAAATCCTGAAGCAGCTGTGTTTTTCAAACACTATCACTATACATACAGCTATTCAAGAGAACATTTCAACTGAAAATTAACTAAATTGGCCCAAGAATAAAGGTAGTACTCCTGAATAAGAAAAAAATAGGCATCTAATACATGTATAAATGCAGATACAGCAGATGCCAGACATTTTTAAGAGCTTTTCCTGTGATATAAAGCACAAGTGAATTGACCTAGCCCTGTGGAAAAGTGCAGCGATGTAGTATGCAAGCTTACTGGGCACCATACCCAATGTTACACTGCTGACATAACTTGGAATTGGCCTTGACCTGTTTTAAATAAGACTGGGAATTTTATCAGTTGCCTGGACTGGGATGATGAGGAAGAAAGATATCATAAAGCACATTTCCTAAGGTTGGACATACTTCACATAAATTAGATCTGTAACATCATTCTTGCGTCATTAACTCCTCTGTCTTGGCAAAAAACCACACACACATAAGAGGGAAAAAACCACATAAACTTCCCTCCATCCCCAAGCAACCACAAAAACTTCTCCTTGTTCTAAATTATGGCTCAAATAAGGGACCAAATCCATTTAACAAGAAACAAGGAAACCTCTTCTGTTTCTCTTAGCTAAAAAAAAGCTGGACGACTGGCCTTAAATTCCTTGCAATTTTTGTAGGGTAGTTTGTTTTTCAAACTCTGGCAGTTTGGGTAACATCAGTTTTAGAGAGTAGGTAACAGCAAACAAATACGGAGATTTAATTTTAAGTATCTACTTAACTGTCACCATTTGCAGATATCTTTTAAGAAAAAGCATTTCCAAAACTTGAGAAGGCATAATGTAACATAGTTGGAAGCCTGGATATACTAAGTAGCTGAATCAAAATTATTTTATTTATGGAGTGGGAAATATTAGACTATAGACTAAGAATGAAGGCAGATCTATGGGCAATGGACTGGACTTTTTTAAGTGCAGGAACTAAAACTGTAAAATAGAAACCCAACTTCTGATTCAGTAAGATAGGAAATAAAACAGATTTTGGCAAGAAGGCACCGAATCAGTTATGTTGCATTCCTTTGTTATCCATAACTATTTAAACACAGTTTACAGAGGTAACTTCTGTCCAATACACAACCATAGCAATGAAACTGTAATTCCAGACATGAGAGCATTCAGAGTACCTGCTCTAAAAATGCCCCTTGAACTCCAGCCACCAAAGAGTGAACCAGATCACTTTCACTGTTCTGCCCTGCCCTGTAGATGCTTAAATCTGTATGTGCCTGCAAGTTTGGATATTTGGATCACAAGTCTCCATAGCCATGTTATCTTAAGTGTCAATATCTGCTCCAAAAAATCTTGGTCTGAAGAAGCATATAACCTCTTGCAATTCAAAAATGAGGTGAAAAATTGTGTGAAGTCTGCCCAAGACCTTAGAGTTGCATGTGATATGTTCCCTGAAAACCCAGTACCACAGATGGTGTCAGATCCAGACCAAACTTATCAAGCACAAGAGCTGTTCTTCAAAAGCAAGGATGGAGATGGTGATGGCTCTCACCTTTTGCAGAACACTTTTAGCAATCATAGAATTTGCTCAAGATTTAAAAAACAAGATAAACTCTGCATTATCCTGCAGAGATTCAAACAATATTTTCCTTTCAGAAGAAAACATTCTTCTCACAAAATATTTTCTCTCAGAAGAGCACATACTGAATCAGAAGTGGATAAAGATACTCAGACTCTGAAGTGTAAGCTTCTGAAACTACAGCTGTTCAAGCAGTATCTTGTGTCTCACATTCCCCACTCACTGTCTCTGTTATCAGAACACTGAATAGCTCTTCTGTTGGTCCCGCTGATGTAAAGGGAGTGTAGGTGCTTAACATCAGCCTTTTCAGCCACCCTTGGAGCCAGGCTCCAACAGTTCTGGCATGGCAATGCACTGGCTGAATACCAAAGGGAAGGACAGCATCTTTCCTGTGGCCTATAAAATACAACTTCGAACTAACTAGTTTATTCAAGAATCCTATCCAATTACACAGGACAATGAAAAAAGTGGTGTTGAATCTTGACTATAGGAAGGAAAGATGCATTGTATAAAAAGTTTCATAAAACAGCAGTAGCTGTATGGTACAGGAATAACTAAAGAAAAGAGATATTCTCTTTTGAGAACATTTTTGCAACCTGCAGGGAAACTATAAAAAACTTCATTATAACACAGTACTCCTCACTGAGAAAAATCCTTTACAGAAGAAAAAACCCAAACTTTTTAGAGGTCAACACTATTACACCCCTGTGGCATTTACTTTAACAGCTCAGATCACAGAGAAAATCCAGATTCAATCTGCCTCCTTGAGCACAAACTGGCACACTTATTAAAAGCAAAATGGAAGCTTCCATTGTAAGGAATAAAAAATAATCACAAAGCAACATCAAACCAATATAAGGATTGCAGAAGTATTTGTTAAAGGTCAGCTATGCTCACATGTTTCATTCATGTCTATGCATTACTGTTGTACTGCTTCCCACGTAACTCAAACAATTAATGGATGCTATTTCATAGCACGGTCTACAGAAGAAACCTTCCATACATGTCTTTTGAAAAGAGTGAAGATTATTTTCTAAATAAGAACATATACAGGAAACACAGGAGAAGCAAAACACCAGTGGGGAAAAAGAATCTGCTAAGTTAGTTTGCCACCAAAGTGGAAAAAACACAAATAAGCACAAAAAGATGAACTGCAACAATTGAGGGAAGTAGGCCTTATTAGGCCACTCCCTCTTTTTAAGCTCTATCAGGCTGTAGATTTCTACAGTTATACTCTGAAGAAAACAGCAATGTTACAGATTTGATACAATACTGGAGAAGATACAGAGTGAACTTTTTTCTATTGCATATTTATGCAGGCATCCAAACTCAAGATTGTTCCTGACTTAGTAAAACTTTAAGATCATTTAAGATTCCTAGATACAGAATAACCTCAGCTACTATTATTCACGTACCGAAGTTGTTTTCATGCTTTATCATTCAAGAAACATGGCTCTATCTGTATGCAATAACTGGATGAATAAATAGATACAGCAAAAGTTATTGTGATGTAGAAAAGCAGTAGGTTATTAGATTGTAGGGGCTTTTTGCCTGTATGTACATTTACATAATGCTTGTATCAAAATATTTTCACTCCATGAAACCTCCCTCAGTAACAAAATCTACATTTACAGAATATCTCACAATGGATTCAGAATAAGTACTGCAAAGAGGACAGGTATCTGAAAATTACTATCCTTCAATAACAAGCTGGTTTTAATAGAGGTAAGAAATGCACTCTTACTCATTTTTGACCTTGCTGAAATGTGTGCAGT
This sequence comes from Coracias cyanogaster, assembly GCA_033124195.1. Taxonomy (NCBI): domain Eukaryota; kingdom Metazoa; phylum Chordata; class Aves; order Coraciiformes; family Coraciidae; genus Coracias; species Coracias cyanogaster. Next base: position 70,917 of record JAVSBS010024654.1, on the reverse strand, counting down.
GTTGGGTTTTTTGTACTGCACAGACAGGGTGCGCATAATGCCTTTACATTTCAAAGTGAAAATTCAAGGAAATATCTGGCAGATATTCAATTGCCTTTTGGAAGAAATTCAGCTGTCCTAAGGTCATGTCATTGATAACACAGCTAAGTAATTCAGTTACAGTCTCAATCAGTTAGCTGTGAAAATGTTTGTATTTTTTTCCGTTGTCATTCAGAGATTTAAAAAAGAATCAGGGTTTAAAATCTCATGTGAACTGTCAATGGCAAAATTTCTATTCAAAGACATACTGAATTAAAGCAATGGCAAAGTACTTTTTTCCTTTTCATCTAGATGCTCACAATTCTGAGGGTTTGTAACTACTAAAAACCCAACTAAAGAAAGTTCAGAAGAGACTTTCATATATATAATTTCAGAAAAGACAAAAATATTATTTAAAAATTTACTTTCTGAAATTAAATATATAAGTAGGTCAGGCTATGTTGAGAAGGAAGATACACCTGTTAGTTGGTTCTTGTAATGCACCCTTAGTAGTTAACTCTCTTAAAAGGCTAGATGAAGAGCAATTAAAAATTCATACATTTTAATCCTTAGCACCTACAGAGCAAAGAGTTTTTGCAACAAATATGGAGAACATTTCACTGCCAGGATGACAGTCAAGGAACAAAACAACTGAGCTGAAATCCTGTTCCTCTTAAGTAGACACTGATGTGAACTAATGCTAGCAGAAAATACAAAATTGTTATATTTGTACAACGCAGAGTAGATTGGAAAGCACTCTTGACTTAAAAAGGGGTAGCAATAGACCTTTCACTGCTACATTAGTAACAAACACTTTCAGAAATACCCATCTCTTTCACAAATCTTGCTGCATAAAGAAAAAAAATACAACATTTTTTAAGACTTACATATATTGCGGCTGCTAATAGTATTGGCATTTTTAACCATTCCTGCAAAGACTTTATTTATTTATACATCCTTTCTGTCAACTGATAGTGTAAATTCTTCATAACACCAGTATTGCATGAAACTGCTAGCATAATACTAATTCAGGTAATTTGGAAATGGTAGAAAATTCTTTATATGTGGAAGTAAATTCCATTTTAAAGGCTGAGAAAGTAATGAAGCAATATATTTTTAGCATTTATTCAATGCTTCTAGCCATCAATAAATGCTTACATTCAGAATATCTACTTTTCTCTACTACAAACACACTTATGTTCACCCACTCTGAGGGTGGGCTGGTTTAGTAAAGCAGCAGCGGGAGCTCTGCAGTAGCCGCCCGCGTGGCCGGTGCTGCTGCTCCCCGCCCCCTCCCACCCTGCCGCGGGCTGCGGACAGGGAAAGAAAAAAAAAGTTTTAAAATGCCCTTTTGAGTTGAGATAAGGAAGGTTTAATATAAAAAC
>JAVSBS010024654.1:52652-69414 GCA_033124195.1 Coracias cyanogaster | reverse complement strand
TCACTACCACTCTCTGGGCCCGGCCGTCCAGCCAGTGTGCAATGCAGCACAGTATACACCCATCCAAGCTGTAGGTAGCCAGTTTTTTTATGAGAATGCTGTGGAGAACAGTATCAGATAAACAGATAAACAACAGTCCAGATAAACAACATTTACAGCCTTTCCCTCATCCACCAAGCAGGCCACCTTGTCATAAAAGGAGGTGAGGTTTGTTAAGCAGGACCTGCCCTTCATGAACCCATGCTGACTGGGCCTGATGGCCTGGTTGCCCTGTAGATGATGTGTTATGGTGCTTAAGATGATCTGCTCCATAACCATCCCTGGCACCAAGGCCAGACTGACAGGTCTGTAGTTTCCCGGATCCTCCTTCCTACCCTTCTTGTAAATGGGCATCACGTTACCTATCTCCAGTCCATTGAGACCTCCCCAGTTAGCCAGGACTTCTGGTAAATCATGAGGAATGGCTTAGCAAGCACATCCGCCAACTCCCTCAGCACTCTTGGATGTAACCCATCTGGCCTCATAGACTTGTGTATGTCTAGGTGGTGCAGCAGGTCACTAACCATTTCCTCCTGTATTATGGAGGTCGCCTCCTGCTCTCCATCTCTGTCTTCCAGCTCAAGGGGTTGGCTACCCAGAAAGCAGCTAGTCATGTTATTAAAGACTTTAGGCAAAGGCGGCATTCAGTACCTCAGCCTTTTCCTTGTCCTCAGTCACTGTTTCCCTCTGCATCCTGTAAAGGATGAAGATTCTCCCTAATCCTCCTTTTGTCATTCATATATTTATAGAAACATTTTTTGTTGTCCTTTATGGCAATAGCCAGATTGAGCTCTAGTTGGGCTTTGGCCCTTTTATTTTTCTCCCTGCATATCCTCACTGCATCCCTGTAGCCCTCCCAAGTGGCCTGTCCCCTTTTCCAATGGCCATAAACTCTCCTTTTGTTCCTAATTTCCAACCAAAGCTCTCTATTCATCCCGGTCAGTCTTCTTCCCTGACATCCCATGTCTCTTCTTTTGGGAAATGGAGATGGCCTGTTCCTGCACTTTTAAGATTTCCTTCTTGAAGTCTGTCCAGCCTTCCTGGACTTCTTTGCCTTTCAGGATGGCCTCCCAAGGGACACTGCCAATCAGTCTCCTGAACAGGCCAAAATCTGCCCTATGGAAGTCCAAGGTGGTGGTTCTGCTAAACCCCCTCCTTACTTCTTCAGGAATCAAAAACTCTATTATTTCATGATCACTGAGCCCAAGGTAGGTACCGACTGTTACATCTCCTACAAGTTCTTCTCTGTTCACAAGCAGCAGGTTTAAGAGGGCACCTTCTCTAGTCAGCTCCTTCACCAGCTGCATCCGAAAGTTATCTTCTACATACTCCAGGAACCTCCAGGACTGTTCCCTCTCTGTTGTATTAAATTCCCATCACACATTTGGGAAATTGAAGTCCCCCTGAAGAACAAGAGGCAGCAAACAAGAAACCTCTCCCAGCTACTTGTAGAGTATTTCATCAATCTCTCCATCCTGTTTGGGTGGTCTGTAACAAACAGCCACTATAATTTCTGCCTTATTGGCCTTCTCCTTGATTCTTACCCTTAAACACTCAACCCTGTCATCACCATCACTAAGTTGTAGACCTTCATATCCTTCCCTGACACAGATGGCCACCCCACCACCTCACCTTCCTCACCTATCCCTTCTGAAGAGTTAGTAGCCATCAATTGCAGCACTCCAGTCACATAAGTCATGCCACCACATTTCCGTGACGTCAACTATATAATAGTTTTCTCTCTGCACAATGGAGTCCAGTTCCTCCTGCTTGTTGCCCATGCTGTGTGTGTTCGTATAGATGCACTTCAGCTGGGCTAGTGGTCCTTACACCTTTTTGGAGGGAGAAGCCCTAATTCCCACCAGCCCATTCTCAGATGTTTCCATAGATACCAGCCTATCAACTCCTGTCTCTTTGCTGCCACAAGGATCATCATTTCCCACCTCCACTGAGACAGCCAGCTGTCAGACCCTACCACCACACTGTCCCACAGGTGCTGCTCCCAGGCTCCTCTCCTGCAAGCCTGGTTTTATCCCCATCCCCCTTCGAGTCTAGTTTAAAGACCTACCAATAAGCCCAGCTAGCTCTTGCCCCAGGATCGTTTTTTCCCTATGAGATAGTTGCACTCAGCAGGCCTGGTGCCTTGTAAAGCAGCCCATGATCAACGAACTCAAAGTTCTGCTGATGGCACCAGTTACATAGCCACAGGCATCAATCTGCAGGCTTTTCCTGTTCATCTCCTCATCAAACCCTGCAACCGATGGAATAGAGGAGAATAGCACCTGTGCTCTCGATCCCCTAACCAGTCATCCCAGGGCCCTGAAGTCTCTCTTCATTACCCTCACACTTCTTGAAATTTCATTACTGCCTACCTGAAAAATTATTAATGGTGTCCTGGTTTAGTAAAGCCACAGCGGGAGCTCCGCAGTAGCCACCAGCACGGCTGGCGCCGCTGCTCCCCACCCCGTCCCCCCTGCCGCGGACAGCAAAAGAAAAAAAAAGTTCTAAAATGCCCTTTTGAGTTGAGATAAGGAAGGTTTAATATAAAAACATGTAAGAAACTGTTGCAGCAACAATATTAAGGAAAAAAAGTAATACACACAAAAAAAGGCAATACCGGAGATGAAGAGACGAACCGAACACACACACGTGCGCGCTGAAACGCCGAACATGAACTGCCCAAACTGCCTTCCCCCCCACCCCTGGAACCAGAACCAGCCTCCAGGGCAGGATGTCATCATGGTATCAAATAGCTGCACCAAATTAACCCTGTCCTGTCCAAACCAGGACAGAGGGGAAAAACCTACTTTGCACCAGGCAGTCCTTTATAGAAAAGGTAACAGTGTGACATCGAGCCAATAGAGAAACCCAAGTATATCTGGGAAAGGTCAATTGTGCTTAAATGTTTCTTTCATGTCTCCATATCACTTTTCTCCACTTAAATAAAACAATGTTATTTTATAGCTAATTCCAAAGGGACAATATACCAGATGTGGCTATTAAAATGAATGTTTAGAATCTTCACTAAGGTTTCAAATATGCTTATGTACATGGATTGGGGGAGGGTGGGGGGGAGAGATCTAAACCAAACAATCCCCTCAACCTTTAACCTGGGTTTTATTACATCTCCAGAAATTAAAGCCACAATTTGCTGTTCTCTGAATGACCACAGTGTATTGCACACTAAACAGGTTAGCAGAAATTCTTACCTAATTAGAAAACATGCTGAAGTAAGCAGGTGCTATATAACACAAAACAAATATTGATCATGATTGCCAAAACTATTGCAATATCTAACCACAATGCTCTGTGATTTAACTTTGTATAATTACTTTCACAAAAACCTGTCATCAAATACAGTCACACCTCTTATTTATTCCTATGTTAGAAGAAAACGGCCACATAAAACTCCTGTCCAGATTTTATTTCTGTTTCAGCTGTTGTGTTTGTATTGAGGTTTGATGCTCAGCCAATTATTCAGTTAAGAGCATTCTCTTCAAGAGAATAAAAGCTGATAAAATGTACATAAAATCTTGTAAAATACTGGTACAAGGGTCTCATAAACATAACATTTCTGGTACCGTTTTGAAATTTACACCTTGTGTTGTCTCTTCACAGAAGCAAAGATGCACAAAACCACTGTAATAAGCTCTCAAAATCAGATAATATTCCAACAGCTCAGTTTCGCTGACAGAAGGGGCCTGGGCATAAGCCAAGAGGCCCAGGTGCACTGTGTCATGCCAGTATTTAATGCAGCCTAATATCAGATAGATGCTAGTGAGAGAAAATACTCAGAATAAAGTACAGATAATAGCATGGTCAACCACTCATTGCTAAATTGCTTCTGCTCATCGTGCTGTGAGCTTTGTATTAAATTTTTTCATCAAGTGGCAGGAATCACAGGGAGAAGTGGCTCAAAACTCCCTTCTTGTAACCCTGGATAAGGATCTATAATATTAGGCTTTCATATGATAATGGCAAATGATGCCCCTCTTTGAAAAATTTCAGACTGGTAATGAAAGTCCTAATCAGATTGTTGTTGTAGATAACCAGGAGGTGGGCAACGATGCCTTTCTTTCCCCTCCCCTCTGTTAGCAAATTCAGCAAACTTGACAAGACGGGTTAAGTTGTGGAGAATTTATCTTACATGAATTTCCAACAAAGCCTGTCGGTTGTTTTATAAAACTGGGAGATAGTGCTTTAATAAAAGCTGCACCACCTGAGGCATTTTCATTAAAGGCTCTCTCTAGACAACATCACGTTTGCGGTATCCTCCTACACTCCCAAGAGAATACAAGCACTACCTTTTCAGCAAGACTTGATATTGTGTGTGAAGGCATGAGAGAAGATGATTAGATTTTGCTTTACTCACAAAGTAACCACTTGCAACAATGCTGTGCTCAGGATTAAAATTCATTGATTTCTGCCGTCCACCGTTTGAATGGTATATTATTTTTTTCAGGAAAAGGTATATTCTGAAGGTTTTAATAGTCAGTTATGTGAACAAAGACTTTAATCCTAACCACATATTATTCTCAATGACCGTACTATTTATGCTATCTGGGCTCTTAAATAATGACAGTAATTAGCCGATTAGGACGCTATAGAAAACAGGTGCAAGGCTCTGGAGTGGAAGCACTGATGTACAGTATTAAGGAACTCTGGCATTTAAAATGATTAATCTGTTCTGTGTGTTTAGCAACAGGAAGCACAAATCACTGAATTCTGAAACATAACGTTATCTCTGTGGAAAAGTTTCACACATACACACTGAATGCATATTTAGAAAGGTTCACTGACGTTTTCACCCGTTTCAGTGGACTCACCATCTGTGTAGACTTCTCTCCGCAGATGTCCTGGCTGGTGTTTTTGCTTTTTGGCAGGTCGGACCTTCTGTATTACAACAGCACTCATGTTGCTGTCGGTAGATACAGGGCTGGTGGGTCTGGGACAGTGTGATGCATGAAAATGTCTACGGCCTGGAATTGTTACAGAACAACAGCTATTATTTTTCTTATCTAAAATAAGATGTTTCATACTTCCTCTTTTTTCATATCAGAGTTACCTAGCTATATGAAACCTGAAAATACACCGTTGGAACACTAGTAAAACTCTCAACCTTCCTGTAATCAGTTTTAAAGTGAGCTATAACCAAATCAAAGCATTTGCTATACTATCAGTAGGCAGCCTGGCTTAGTTGCACATAAATTATCCAACTGCTTGGTAGCTTGTAGCTCCTGCCCCAGGAACATGAACTCCATCACCAGGCAAGCACAAGCAGACTTCCCACTCAGCAGCTTTCCAGAAACAACAAAACATTTCGCTTTCAAGACTGCTTTCACCTCCCCTCGCTTGGGCAGTGTGAGGTCACCCAAGCCGTAAGCAGAGGAAGTCACTGGCAGGTCTCAGGTACAGACGCTCCCTCTGTTGCTTTGAATGAATTACCAGGAATGCATCAGGGATGTATGACTGGCTTTTTATCACAGCTTATTTGCAGATAAGAAGCATCCCATTTTCAGGGCACATAGTCACATACAGGTAATATCTACACACAAAAATCACTGCATAACATGAACTTGACTGTTGTAAAATTATTTACCTATAATAGTAACGGGATGTAAAAAGACCTTTGTTAAGTATATAAATTTACATGCACATAGACACACATATTTATATGAACTTCAATGTATAAAATTGATAAAATCCTGGCACTGTGGGTATGAATGGGAGTCTTGCCACCTACTTCACACGGCCAGGATTTCATCCAGAATTACTAAATTACCTCCCCTCTCACTCTTCATGATGAACAGCTGTGTTGAAATGAAACAAAGGACTGTTAACTGGGAGAGGATATCAGAAATGGGAGGAAGATTGCAAATCTCTGGAGTCAGGGTGGACACAGTTGTGACTTCTCCAGGTCTGGCAGTTTAATAGTACTGATTGGCAAAACATTCATGGATCTGCCCGAAATCTGGATCCTGCTCTGCAATATTCTTATTTCTTAGCTAATTATAACAAGATGCATTTGGCCTAGTCAGGTTACTGATTACCTGTATATATCCAATATTACTAGTAACCAGTACATTGTAAAACATTAACTATTTCAAATAGCTTATTTCATAAATCCAGTGGTGATTCACAAGAAAAAGAACATATGCATATGGCCTTGCTGCATATGCATAATCTATGATCTAAACTGCATCTAATAACAGCTGTCAAATTATGAAGCCAACACAAATCCAGTTCATCTTAATAATACAACAGTAAAAGCTTCAACAGCATTCTTAAAAAAGATAACAAAATATAAAATGGAAAACAATTAGGTAACAGGTTTTTTTATATCCAGGGGAAACATGACTCTAAAGGTTTACTATATATTTGGACATTTCAATACAGAGGGTTTATATCTCTCATGAAGAGTGACTGAAAACACTGGGATCTTTTGTTGTTGTTTCCCTCCCACCCCATTCAGTTCTGGGTGCAAATTCACTAGCAGGATTGAGGTTCGGCAATAATCAAAGAAACGAAAAAATCAGGAACTACTTATGACAAACAATGTACAGCAGCAAATTATTTGAACTGTTTCACCCAAAATCCTTTCCTGACTCTTTCATTAGTGTAAATTGACCTTCTCTCCTGAATTTCTACATGTTGCAAAAACCACAGGAATCCAGGAAGTGGTTTTGGATAAAAACATTTCATAATGGCCATTTTTTTTCTTCTCCTGTTAAATAGAGGACAAACTCACCTCCTGCTGCATCCTGCATTTGACGTCTGGCTACTTTCAGGCCAGCGTATTCTGCAGCTGCTGCAACAGCCTGTGCAAAATCTGCGTCGGTAAAAAACGATCCATCAGAAGAGCTAACGCTAGACCGCCCGCTTGAGATGTTATCTTCTTCAGAGGCTGAACCCCAGCCATTGATCATAGACCCTGTTACAGAGCTCTCCAAATCCCCAACGCTGGAGGCAGGTGTCTGCTCAAGGCCACGCAAAAGGAGCCTTCTGTTCTGCATCTTGGCAACCTCTATATCTGCCTCATCCTCTTCCTCTTCTGGTGCATCAGTATCCATATCAGAGACCAAGGGCCCTGAGATATATCCATATGTATGCGGTGGAGAGATAGGCCTTGGAGGGGGTGGAGGACTCACAGGTTGACGTCTGCATAAAAATACAAGAATAAGAAATGAAGTCACATAACATAGTTTGAGGAAACAGTACATTGATGAAAATACTTCTTTTATTTCCCAATAAGCTTGACTTGCCTTAAATTCAACAGAATTTATATCTGAAAGGTTCAGGGTTGAGGTTTTTTTTTTAGTATTTATTTTTGCTGTAAATCAGAATCAACAGTTACATAGTTTGAAATCTACCACAAAAACATTTGATTTTTTAAATACAGTTCCTTTACAATTGATTTTAATGAAAAAAAGGCTTATTTTGCTGAAGCTGTTCACTTTACTGAAGTAGCACATGTACAGTCAGGTGAAGATGTGGTTACAGTTCATTAGATTATTTTAAAAAATTATTTGTGCACCCTTGGGAGTATGACCAAAAGAAGTGTCTTTATATCGCTCTAGAAGCTTGAAACTATCAATGCCAACAGACTGCTCCATAAACATTATCTTCCCTCCATCCATCCCAGTGATTCAGAAAGATATGGAAAGAGATATGGAAAGAGATACTGCTCTTCCATTATTTTTTTCAAATTGGTCTAGGTGATAATATAATGAAAGAATTCTCTACTGTAACATTAGTTCTAGGTCTTAAGCATATCAAAATGCATATAGATGTACAGGTTAATTTATTTTGAGCTTAAAAAGGCAAAGTACTGCATATCATTAAATTAAACATTCAGTTCAGTTAATACTTCCCTCAGAAGTTCTAGGTAGTAACATTGTCAATAATTTTTTTCACAGGGCCACAGGCATGCTCTTTAATTGCCATTTGTCTGTTAGGAAGAAGTACTTTCTGCAGCAATGGCTGTACTGTTGGCTTTGCTTATCAGGAATTTCTACTGCAGTCTGCTTTGCAAAAGTTTCCAAAGTAATTATTGTCAATGTTTCCCTCTTATTATCTCATTGATATATTGTGACTCTCATAAAACAAGTATTTTCTTTTTTTTTTAAATTTTTTTTTTTTTTTTGGGTGGGTGGGAGTGGAAGAGTGGCATAACTTTTTCATTTTAATAAATGGGAATCCTTCGTAATTTTGAAAGGAAAATTTAGCAAGGAAAAACCTAATACTTTGTGTCAAGAGCAAGCTGGAAACTGAAAACTGAACTACATCATCCCTGGACTACATCATCTAGCCCCTGTTTTCCACTTGCTGTATTAAGTACTGAATGGAATGAAGAAAAGGTGAGTTAGGGATATATAACAAATAATAATTAATAGCCTCCCCCTCCCCGCAAATCCCAGAAGCCTCTGCTGCATGGGAATCTCTACCTGCCTTTGACTAGAGACCTTGCCTACTAAAGTTTTACTGCCTTAATTTAAAGCTCTTGTGACAACTCTCCTTGTAATGTATTTGCCAATCTTCCTATTCTCTAGGTTTTGGTATTAGAAGACAGGCAATTGGTTACAAAATATGTTAGGGTTCTTGAAAATATAGCTTGCCTGCCAGCCTTTAAGGATAGGCTAATTGAGAGCAGCTGGTTCATGGACACACAGAATTAACAATACTTCGCTCACTTTATCTGATGCAGTGGTTCTCACTTTAACAGGGACATTGTCTCCTATCTCAGCTCTCACTTTAACATTGACATAATCTGTTATCTCACTAAATCTTTAGTTTTTTCCCTGCTTGTCTGCTCTTCCAGAGCACAGATTTCTATTTCAGTTTGCTGTACGTCTCACATGATAACTGGACCAAGAAATATTACAGCACCTCATCACCAACAGAATCACATTCTAGATGACTGGTTCTGATCAGAAATTGAGATAATATTCAGCAGAACTACAACTAAAGCCAATAAAAAGTATGACAAACAGTATTTTAGGCATTTTTTTTCACTATAAAACTAGCATTTATAGAACCCCTGAAAACAATACAGACAGGCAGCACTCAGGACATATTCTTAATCAGAAAGTACTGTCACACCATATTAAGAACAGAAACCCCTCTTCCAGAACTGGCTACAGCTGTTGAGCACATCCGACTCCTAATGCCATGGGTCATATCAATGCTGTTAAATGGAAAAGGTAGTCACCCAAGCCTGACAAATCAAGTAAATAGAATTATGTGAATCTTTTTTAACTGATGAGGGGGATGCAGCAAAAATCAAAGAAACAAAGTTTGAAAAAGTAAGATAAAAAAGACAAATCTACTCACTAACAATTGTAAGACTTTCAGCAAAGCTAGAATTAACCATTGTAGGAAGAATTAAATAAATATACAGTTTATTTTTTCAGTCCACTCGAGAAACTGTATGCCCTAGAAGCTTAAATTGGAACACCCTTCCAAATAATTCTACTACTGCTTTTGATACTTATGGTGACTAGCCACGAGTCTTGGTGTTAAGCAAGCCTCCTGCTTTCCAGGCAGTTGCTGGCTGCTTATGCATGTTTTGCATAAATCTGCTAGAATGCCTACTCCATTCTGTATGCCAGTATGCATCTCCCACTCCCCAGAACATGGTAGCTGAGGTTCTGGTAAGTCACTCACAACACATCGCTCCCTTAGCATTTCCCTTTTCCATTAGCATCCAGCTAGTTTAACCTCTAAATAACCCAGAAAACTTAAGTGATTAAAATGAACACTTCTGTGCTCTGACATATCAAGGCCAATGGAAATTACAGGAAAATATTATTATCCATCCACTAATAAAAAGGGTGATTTTAAAGACTCAGGAAGATGGAAGATAGAAAAAAAGAAAAGGATAGACAGTGTTATAAATAGAGAAAACAAGGCAGACCAAGTAAAACTGGGGAGCAAAAGTAAAAGCAGATAAAGGCTCTGAAAAAGAAAAAAAAATAATAACTACTGCTTATTTTAAAAAGGGAAGCATAAAAATGAACTAACTTTACAAAAACCATTCAGGAAGATACATCCATAAATATCTAGCAAGCTGCATTAATAAAATCAAAGTTTTACCTTTTACTCTGCAAGATCAAATTTATTTCACTGTAATAGACCTGCATTTCACTAAAAATATAAAGTATAACTAGAATATTGCAGGTAAGTTTGTGGCAACAAACAGCATGTGCAAACAACCAGAGGAAAAAAAATAACGAAAGAAATATAATCCGGGATAGAAAAGCTGTGCCATCTTAACAAATAGCAAGACAAGTAAGCATCATACATAAAAAGCCTCATTCAGAACTTACTGTTTATGGAAGGGAAGCTGTGAGACTGTATATGCAAAACAGTTTGTACTAAAAGCAACTCAAAGAAGAAACAAACTTTCCCTATAACAAATATCTAGCTTTACTAATGTTGGTCATTCCTTTAAATAAGGGTGGATGGAAACGTTAAGAAAATCTTGCAAGCAATAATTTTCTGTATTAGGATTTATGAGGGGAGGAAAATCTATAGGTTATATAAATTATATATTTATATATATTCATACATATTGGTGACAAGTTAATTGCACAGTTACTGTGAAATAATGCATGCTATTTTATGGTAATAATGCAGTAAATCTATTGGAAACAATGGAAGTGTAATTATATGGTAAGCTGTGTTAACGATACCACTTTAATATCCTGATGACTGAATTTAACTTATGTCAGCATTGTATGTACTGTAAATTGATATAGTGCATTTCTTTGCATGGTATAATAATAAAGCAACTTAATTACATTATTTCTTAGGTTATAAATAGTTCTAGAGTCCTAGAATAGAAGTTAAATGTTAACAGAATAAATATCATGGAGAAAAACTTGGCCTCACTGAATTCAACAGGAATTTTCAGTGGGGCTAGGATGAATTTTGTCACATGTTTCTCACTGTATTTGCATTGACACACCTCCGATCAGGCTGGTGTTGTATGTGTCCCAGATCCTCCTGACAGTCCTGTAACATGGGTTGGAGTTCTTCCTGGGGAGAGGGGGTGAGAGTGGCAGTTGACTGATGGCTATAGGAGACAGCGGCTGGAGAAGAAGCTGCTCCTCGGACAGGTGGTGTAGGACCTCGTTCATCTTCTTCCTCTTCCTCTAGCTCATCCTGCTGCAGATACATCCTTGCAGGTGGGACAGGACAAGGAATTTCTTGGTCATAGCTAAAATTAATTTTTTAAGAAAATAAGGACTTAAATTTTTACTGTGTAATTAGCATACCTGATATACATATAAGTAGCTCAGAAAAAAAAAATCATTATTATATGTGCTCTTGAAAACAGCTTAGTAAGGATGTACTGAGTGGATGTACACCACCACCAGTAAGTGATCTCTAAATAGCCACCCTACAGCTAGATGAGGAGCACCAGAATTGTACCGAAGGAAGGTCTCACTGCCATCTTATAGGGCAAATTATAGTTCAATTAACTAGGGATTAAAGTGAGAAATTGATGACGTATTAATTTTTCTTACCTTTCGTCCACTGAAAGACTGTAATCTTCACTATTGCTATGGGGAGGTGGATGTGCTGGAGGGGGTGGAAGAAGATCTGCCCAGTTCATACCAGCTTGTTTGGGAGCCTTTGGGGTTCGAGCACCCTTCTTCTGCCCTTGACTTCCTGTGAGTAAAAAGCAGCATATATTTGTAATGGTTTTATAATCTCCTCACCACCAGCTTTGAAAAACAAAATAACCACAGTCCCTCCAAGATCCTCTTGAATACTTTGGGAATTTACTGTTCTGCTGAGTTGGAATAAACTGGCATTCTTCCTTTTCACACCAATTTGTAATTGTAGCTTCTTTGTAGAATTAGTCTACATTTTAAGCAGTTGAATTTAACCAGAAACTTTACTTGGCATGGAAAAACGCACATGGGAAACAACACTTGAATTGTTAATAAACAGTCAAAATACAATAAAACCATAAACGAATTTTACAAGCAATGTCATTAAGAATGAGCGTCCTACTTCTATTAATTATATTATAGATTATAATCTAAAACGAATGAGCTGCAGACATATTTTCTGAAGTGCCTTTATACTATTTAATTGCTAGAACCTAAAATACAATATGATACAGATATGATCTATTAAAGTTCCACTGTTGCATTAAGTCACTGAAAATATGTAATTTGTACTTGTCCACTGAAACATTTTAGGCACAATGAAATTACTAGTTTTAGTCTAAATGGCAGATGCAATTGAAAATAATTGCTGGAAGAACTAAAATAACAGAAAAAAAAGAAGATAAATGAAGTATGGCACAAATGTTTTCAGCTACTATTACTGGGAAATTATAGCTCATAATAGAACAATGCAGCTTTAACAGTTTCAATAACTCCAATAAGACCAATTATTCAGGTGGTCTTGAATTCTAACATTGGATGTGGCTATGACAAGAACTGACTCTACCACTGTTCCTTGGTATACACTATATTCTTCTTTGTTACGTTTTATTTGTAGATAAAGTAAATGAATTTTTGAGTTTGTTTTAGAATCCTCCACATTTCTCTCTTCAACTGAGGCATGGTTTTACATTACCACAGTTAAGCCTTATACACATGATTTACTATGTTAAGAGTGAGATTTAGGGAGCGTGTTTTTCTCACTTCTCCTGTCACAGATTTTCCATTCTTATGGACAGTAGTCCTGCTTATTCTTGTCCCACATTAGCTGCCAGATACGAATACGTTTCAGCTATGTACAATTATTTTTCTGGTATCTCAGTGTGTCAAGCACGACCCTAACTATCTCAAGGCAACCATCCTTTGCATTCTCTACCCTAAGCACCATGATACATACCAGATTCAGCACAATTAATTTATTACTCTGGTCACCTTGCTTCATTGCTGCTGGAGTCCTTGGTATAGGACCAGAAATTGTTAGCATTATAAATAACCATAATAAGAGTCAGCATGGAGAATACCACCTTCTCATTTTTAATTTGCATGGATTCATACCCCTGAGATGCTTCATGCTGCAATTCAGGTCTTAACATCACTGAGCACAGGCTCAGCACTATATCCTGATGTCGTAGACCTGGGAACAGGCAAAAGGCTGGCTCCCAGAAGAACACCTCTGAGCAGCTGGGAGATTTGGGAGCTGTGCTTATCTCACACCAGCCACTGAGAATTCAGGTCACTCAAAGGCACAGCAGGCTCATCTACACGTCTATGCCTCTGCTGTGCCTCAGCCACAATCGGTCAAGATGGAGCACAGTTACGATTAAGGCAACTGGACTGTCAAAGGCAACAGCAGAACAAAAGGTCCTCAACTTGATTAGTAGATGTAAAGTCCAGGATGCTGGTGATGGTGACCATAACTCACCCTATAACTGGCTTTATCTAAATAAACATAGGCTAAATACCAGACTTACTGTAAAGCCCCAAACCAAGCCTATGCGTTATTTCTGATTTAGCTGTAAGCATTTCACACACCTCTACCAGAAAACAAAGCTGAAAGTAAACAGGTTATACCACGATGAGAAGCAATAACTTTTTAATTAAACCATATTCTGTGGTTTCAAAGCACAGAGTGCCATTTCAGTGCCCTGGTCAGCGTTGTCCAGCACAAAAAGCTGCCTTGTTTCAAGTATTTACCAAGGACTTTTAGATATTTGCATAGTAGATGCCTATTCAGAACAAAATTTAACTTTAATTATCTACTGTCTACATTTGAATGATGTACAAGAATAGTTTTGACATATAGCCACTGAAATCTGTAAAAATTCTATGTATGCCTGTATGCTTTTTTATGTGATAAAATGCATGGGTTTAATTTTTAAAATTAAAAATGTCTTAAAGCAGCACTGTTAGGTATCACTCAAACATCATGGTATCTTGAGTATGTTCATGATTAAGGTTGTCTTGGGTGAGTAGACCCAAGGGATGGAAAAGAAGTCAGTAAAGTACCATGAAAGTAATATATAAATTAAAATTATCTTTTTTGTTTGTGTGACAGGAATTTCTATGACTTGCCCACTCGAAGACCATAATATTAACCAGTAGGGCATTAACATTAGGAAATCAAATTTCTATTTGATTTCATGGCTTCCACAATTTTGGACAATCAATTACTTAGTTGACATTTAGATAGCACTAACATACGACAGAAACATAGACATCTACTGGGTCAGTTTTTATGCTGTTTAACATCCCTGTGCTATATCACTGCCAGTGAGTTTCTCCCTGTCATATCTTCTGTATGCACAGCAACTAGTGCTAACCACGGCTAGAGCATCCAAACACCAAGAAAACCTAAGGTTTGGAAATCACTGTAGATACTCACCAGATGTACTACTGCCTCTGTCTGAGCTGTTGTAGGATCCACCTGTATTCTGGTCATATGACTGGTTGTACGGAATAGTTGGAGCAATGTTGTCATTTACCCGGTAATCTGCAAGTTTAATAGTATAGTTAATGCTACCCTTCAGAAACACACCTACTTTTATATACCTGCTTTGTAACAGAAAGTAAGATCTCCTGAAAATAGTGAGGAAGAAATAAATTCATATCTTGACAGGAAAATCACCCTATAATCACGCTTTATTTTTACCTTGTCTGTAATTGTAAGTTTAAGGGAAATCATGGGAACTTAGTAGCTCCACAGCCAAAATGAAGTAAAATGAAATCCTGTGCACAGGGCTGTCACAATGCCTCTGCAAGGATTCTCAGCGGATATATATACGACCTGTGTGAGCATTTTGCATATGAATAGACTGTCACCTTGATTGATTTTCCATGGTCTCTGCTTAATTTACACATGCAGGACTGCCAATGCACTGTGGTAGCTACTTACTGTATTTCAAAGGCAACAAATCCACATAGGAGTCAGCCCAGTACTACAAGGGCTGAATGATCTGCTGGAGCAACAATGCAGCTCCACTGGTTTACAATAGAAGAGTTCTTTGTTTAGTGCCTTCTGGCTCCAAGAAGATTTCTATTTACATTGGGTCATGCAGGTTCTAGCTACAGGCAGGGCCTTGTTTTGGTAATGGCTGTTTCCATAACTTCCTTCTCCAGTTCCAAAACACTTTATATACATAAGTTACTTCTAAATCTAGATTTGGCAACCAGATCTGTAAAACTTTATCAGAAGTAAAATACTCATCTGACAAAACAGTACTCGCATGCCAAGAAGAAATTACAATTTACAGAGAACAGAAAGGACCTGAGTTACTCTTCATACGGCAAATAAAACTGTGTCATAAACAAAACCACTGGACATAAAGTGACAATGAAGCACAGCATGTAACTCATCAAAATGGTTATTTCCCATCACAAAAGCTGTAGGTATAATCATCAGCAAGATGATTTTGACTTAGGAAATGAGAAAACCAAGATAAGATTATTGACTCATAAAATAGCAAATCAAAACAAAAATAAACAATACTAAGAATCCAGTCCCCATCTGCTGCAGAAATGTTTGCGATAATGTAAGCATGGGAAAAAGAGCAAAATGATAAATTCCACACCAGAGTGTATTCTGTAATAGTTTCTCAGCCTAGTTGCATTCCAGAGACCATGCTGAAGCCCTACATACCGCATATGTTTACACAGAGGATAAACAGTAAATCAACACTCTGAAATATGTATATATGACTGTCAGCAGACAATACTTTAAGGGGGCCTTTCCACGCTACAATATGCTAGAGACTATGCAGCTGTAATATACACAGTTTGAAAGATGCAATATCTTCCAGGGTATGAAAACCAAACATGTTTTAACTCCAAAACAGACATGTAATACAGATTTCTTGAAAGAAAACATAATTACAAAAAAATACAGCTTTCACCCTTTAGTAAGGAGCTACAAAAATGGAATTTTCTTTTGATATGTTTATGTCAAGGGGAGGTGTCATATTTTACACTGCCCTTTGAACTCCTCTGTGAGTAGATGGGTCCGGAAGAGAAATCAACATTCCTGTAATGAAATGTATCTTTTTACTGGATAACTTATCACTATGTGATCACTCGAGTTACTACAATCCATGCAAAAAGTACCAAGTCAGAATGGGTCCAGTTCTTAGGAATACTCTTTTGCAAATCAGGTTATTAAAAGAGGTTGCATGGTAGCCTGGAGGACTAGCAAGAAATCACATACCTATGTCTTCCAACTCCCACACATTATATTAAAGAAACATGCCCTCAAGGCCACAAAAGTACATTCTGATGTTTCCCGTTAACACTGAAATAAATTTATTTTTAGCTTCTGGATCCACAGACTGCAGTCAGGGTAACAAAGAAATTTAGTTTCCAAAACTGTGTGCAGCAGCATCGCTGCTCAATATGTGAATCGAAGGCTTGTTAGGAACAAGTCTAAAATGAATATGATCACTCCATTTGTGTCCCCAGTGTACAACACAATACAATTTTACAGTTTGATATGCAAAATTTCATTCGTTTACATGAACATGTAGATTTAATTAGTCTCCATCCACAACTGGGAAGAGTGGGTTGACCTATTTAAAATTTAAGGTAGAGTGTAATGTGACTACCATGCATCTGGCTTATGAATAAAATATCTGGCCTCTGTCCTAACCAATCCCTTAACTACTATTAAATTTAAATTAATCTCAAATCCATAGGAAATGTATTTTATTTAAGTCTTTTCTAAAGATACAGATTGCTGTTTTTTAAAATAAATTCAATATCTGAAGGTTATTAAGATC
>JAVSBS010024654.1:0-52552 GCA_033124195.1 Coracias cyanogaster | reverse complement strand
CTGTTTTTTAAAATAAATTCAATATCTGAAGGTTATTACGGTGCTCATTAACTGTCTGACACTGCTAACTGTGGATTTCTAAATCTAAAGAGGGAGAAGTCTAAAAGCACCACAGAAGACTGTAATTGCTGAACCTGAAAGCTTTAGACTCCCAGCACCTGAAGGTCAAAACTCCTCTGATGCCTAAAGAGGAGAAACAAGCTAAAAGCTCTTCACCTTTGTTTAATTTGTTTTGCTCCATAATGTTGTACTGTATGGGTGCAACCTCTTGCTTTTGCTGAACAGAGGGTTTCCAGTGTTTCTCATTCGAATCCCCGCTGCCATTGTTAACATTATTGCTGATATTTGACTGGATGAGTTGAGTGGTGGCATAAGGAGTGGGCTGCCCAGGCTGGCTGACAAATCTTCCGTCCTTTAGATTTGGACTATTGAAGGTTTTCATCTCATTGATTTTGTTGCTGAGGTCCACGTCACCATATACAGTTGACTCAGGCAACATCAGGTTTGTCTGCTTGTTGTCCAGCTGATTGTTGTAATTTGCTATACAATCGGCTAACCACAGAGGAAAGAAAAAAGAAAAGGTCATTCTGTTCGCTTACACTATACTTTCAATGAAATTCCCTTTAAAAATTTTTTAGTGCATAACTAAAATGCTGCATCTATGAGGCAGAGATACTGTAATTAACCAAATAACTTATAGAAATTAGTTACCTTATAAGATACTGTTTCAAAAGCAGTGTTCACCACTTTGATTCACTGTAAATTCAGACCATCTACAATGACTTACCTTGCTGGGCTTTTTCAACAGTGGCCATATAAACACTGACATTTTTAGACATTATTCTCAAAGCAGTATAGATATCCAGTCAATGATTGTGATTAAAATAGTTTGCATTGAAAGGAAAATGTAACCAAAACTTAATAGTGGGAATAACTAAACATGACAGTCATCTCATGTCATCTCCACAGCATTTAGACTTTCTTGTACTTGTGAGAAGAAACAGACATACAACAGATTTTTATAAAACCCACTAAAAATGATTACACATAACAGAATTAAAGAGAAACAGTACAATGTGAAAGGTAATTCAGCACCTGGTAGTAAGCCTTTATTTGGTCATTGTTTTCCTTGTACAATCTTATATTTCGGTTTGAAACAAAGAGACAGGAAAGCAATCCAGAATTTTTGCTAATTTTTAGTTGCTTTGGATATCACAAAATAAGTAATATCATAGTAATACTATTGTCTCATATGCTAATTATATGTCATATAGACAGTATGAGTTCATTCTTCTAACACTTATTGCATCATGAGATCACTTATGCCATAGAGTAAATTAGAAATGTACTGATGCTCTGGCCACGGCTGTGTGAACCAGTGTGCTTTCCTTTCCATGTTCTCTTGTCTCTGCATGACAGCAGCTTCCCACATTTTTTTTCCTCTGCATACCCAGCCTGTTGAAAGAATACTAAATGGAGTAACACAGTCTCTGGGTTAGCAGTTAGAAGGCTTAGTGAAACTAACGTTCAGTGATCATGAAGCAAAAATTCTCATTTGCCAGCTGATTAACGCATCAACAATTACATAACAATCACCAGGAATATAGTTTTCCTCTTTTAAAAGATGTGTTATTTATGCTAATGAGTTTGATTCAAAACCTGAAGTCCATTACCTGTGGCCACAATTAATTTATTGGAAAGTGACAAGTAAAACTATGGACAGAATTTTGAATTTGACCATTATAGTAAATGAAATGACTACTGAATATAAAGGGGTTCAATTTCAAAAATATTCCCTAATACATGCATCTTTTTTGATAACATTTCCTGAAAAAGAGAAATAAAATTCTACTTGAGGAAGAAAAACACTGGTCCACATTTTCAGTGATTAAGGAACAGTATCAGAACATGGCACATACAGCTTATCATTGCACATTTCATGGCCCCGAGCTTGTGGTTTTTTTATGGTTTTAGTGTTTGATATATTTTTCTTTCTTATGTGAGCTGTTATTTATTGCTTCATAGTCTTCAACTTCTTGATTTTTACTTCTTAAATGTTTTCATTTCTGCTTTTTCTTTCACCTACTGAAACCACGCCAGTCTTTCCTCCTCTCCAAGTTTATCGTATTGTATTTGGCAATTATGTATCCAGCATATTCTTCATTCCTAATATCTCAGGCTTTGCTATAATATCCTTGCAGAGTCACTTACAACATATATTTTTACCTCCTTCCATTTTCAAATACATCTGATTTGTGTGTATGGCAATATAACCAATACCATATATGCAGTAGACACATTTTTTAATGTAGACACATCAGAATTCCTCATACAAAGCATGTAAGTAAAAGCGATTTACCAATACAACAGAACATTCTGTTAGATTTTTACTTTCAGAACAAACTGTTTCCAATCTGTAGACTTGGAAGACAGCACTAAACAGAAATTAGAAATGCACAGTTACTTAGCTTGTTCACAGCTATAGAGGGTATATCCAACTCTGCTGCTTCAGAGCACAAGACAAACCCAAGCTGACATAATTAAGGTATTTGCCAGATTTTCCAGGACAGAAGAGATCACTATGAGCATCTTGTCTGACCCTCAAGCTCATAAACTCTATTTGAAAGGAAGGAATCACTTTGCAATACAACCTAGCATAATACAAAAGCTGAATTGAGAAAGAATCCACTGTACCACATGACAAGACATTATAATAGTTTACAACCCTCAAAAATGTTCACTCTCTTCCTTTTCTGATAATATTAAGTTTCAGTTACTAGAACTGTACTTGACACAAGTATATCTGTACCAGAAATCATTTTACATAGGTATTTGCAGATGTGGTATCCTTGGACAGGGTAAGATACAAGTCTCTAATGTTAAAATTTCTCACCTTTCTCTAGAGCACCTGGTACTGGTCACTGTCAGACAGCATATTGCAGGAGATGAATTACCATCATCACATTATGGCTGGTTTCACATTAATTACAGGAGGTAATGCTGTTTTGCACTTATGCAACTTCGCTACAGGTAATCACACTCCCTCTCTGAAATGCTTAGAAATGCTGCTAGCAAAAACCAGCTAGAGATGCTGGTAGTGGAAAAGAATAACTTTCATTCCTCAACAGTGACACAACCCAGGTTAAAACAAAAGGAATCTCAGCTCCATTTAAAACAAAACATGCAACAATTAGCGCTTCCAGATATATTTCCCATACTGTGTTCCCATGGAACTCACAAGGTTTTCTTGAAGAGCACTCTTTGAGTCCTGCCCAAGCTACGGGGAACTACCACTTAACCTAACATTTAATAATTGCTTTTGGAGTGTGATGTTTAACTTCTTTACCCAGAAAACTAGTTACTCAATTTTGGACAAAATGGTAGCCCAATGGAGGTTCTGAATGTGCCAAAGTAGACTGGCTGTCTTGCAAGTACCGTAGTAATGTTTTGTTTCTTCCTTCCCATCACACCCAAACAAGAAAGAAAATCTCATTAATGTCATTTTTATACTACTTCTCCACCCAAGCAACAAGGCTGTACAAAACAATGTAAAAATGACCTTATCAGCTCTTTTTCAGATGCTGAAGCATAAAAATTCAGTGTGGCTTTCGGCAACATTCAACTTTGCAGGGGCTCCTTCAGC
This sequence comes from Coracias cyanogaster, assembly GCA_033124195.1. Lineage (NCBI taxonomy): Eukaryota > Metazoa > Chordata > Aves > Coraciiformes > Coraciidae > Coracias > Coracias cyanogaster. The sequence goes on along the minus strand of JAVSBS010024654.1, from coordinate 48,909 downwards.
CTGCATCTTGCTACAACTGTCCAAAGGGGACAGAAAAAAGGGATCCAAAAAGGGACTAAAAGCATAATCAGGACATAGAGAATAAACTATATCAAGTCTAAATGCATTGGAACTAAAAACTCAAACAAACCTGTACACTCTTTCAGGTCTTAGAAGCATAAGCCTGTAAAGAAGACTCCTTAGCGAGGTAGAAACATAACTAACCTGGTCGACTGTAGGTCGTAAGATTGCTATCGCTGTTTCCATTGCCAGAGGTGCAGCAGTTGATGGAGCAGTCATTGTGATTGTTCCCTGTGTTAGGCCAAGTATCTGCTAGCCATGGCTGAGCAGCCGGTTCACTGATGTTTAGGAGTCCTGGCCTTTAAAAACAAAGCTTGGTCATTTCAGAAATTAAACAAAAGCATTTTCACATTGCAATTACATTCTTCTCAAAAGGTTAGATACTATAAAATAATATCACATACTTAAAGGCTTGAGCATTGGAAAATACAGCTTCATTCAATTTATTTAATGGTTTCTAGTCTCCTATATAAGCTATTCCTTGCTAAGACACTCTGAAGCGAACAGCCAAGGACAGCATCAGTTCTGTTTGCTGAACTTCACATATATGTTAGTTGGTGTGCAACCTTTACCTGTCACTTTGGTTTGGGGGGCTTTATTGACTGTTTTTTCATTTTTTTTCTGGGAAGTTTGTATTTTTATTTCTCCACCCCTTCTCCCCTTCTTAAAGAAAGCAAGGTAAAAAAGTGGATATTGGTAAGTTAAACAAAAAATTCACACATGGAAGCAATATGCTGCTGTAAGAGCTGTCTTTGGATGTGAATACTCCCAAATTGTCGGTGACTTATGAAGCCATGTTCTCCTCACCATTAGATAGTACTACTACCATAGTGGATCAAAGAGGATAGCAGATTACACAAACCTCTCACTTGGGAGTATCTGGATCTCACTAAGCACACTGACTGTGCTAATGAGTAAGTCACTCACTTAGTTTTTACATGGCTGGAACAGCAGCAGCTCCTAAGCAAGTTTAAAGTAACTAGAAATACTCAACACCTTAAAAAATATCCAGATATTAATGCTGCACACTGGCTGCATTTGGGATAAAGTGTATTCCTGCCATCAGCAGAAAGAAACAGCATTCTTTGGTTTCCAAGTTGCTGCATTTTTCTAGTGAGTGTGAAAGATGCTCTGACGAATGTTTAGTAGAATCTTTGATGTCTCTTCAGTTTTCACACTAACAACGCAATGGCATGTTATAAAGTCCCATATAAGTAGCATTCCCATACCATTTGAAATTGCCTTTGATAACTAAGTTGCTTTTAAAAATAGATAATTCTAGCCACTGTCAATGATATATAAAAGGATAACAGTCTCCTTCACTACAGGAATTAACAGGCAACTTTCCATCTGAAATAGTGCAGAAACTAGTCTCCATAACATTAGATGTGATGCTCTTTGAAAATAAAATATGCTAATCCTCTTAAACTGCAAGTTGAGAATACAAACAGCATGCAGTTGGTTGTGGGGGATATAGTCTGTCAGTGCCACAGGCTTAAGTAATATTCTCAGAAAGGCATTTAAAAGATCTATACATATATTTGTATATATATTTCTGTACTGCATATGTCATCTGACAATTCAACCTGGGAGGTGATGAGGCTTGACTTACTCTCAGGCTAACAAACCAGCCAATAAACTAAACAAATATTTTTTTGTAAATCTGAAATAAATGTATAGCTATGTAGTCCTGTGCACAGGCCAGCTGATCTGAAATACTCTGCTTTTTTTCCTACCATTCTACTGTTACAACGAAACTACACCTCAAGGCATTTAGAAGAGACAATGCCTTCCAGAATACTTCAACACTTTCAAGACCCGTGTACTGGATTTTTGGATAGAGAGTCAAAGATACTTTGCATTCACATCTGCTGTCATGTAAGAAATGTGGTGTGAGGTACATAAGTAGACAAAACCTCTACTAATTGGAGCCATTTAGGTGGAACTGTAGGCAAGAGGTGTTTGCATTACAGCTTCATAGCCTGGTGATGATTTGAGATCATAATTTTGAAAGATCTTCAAGCTTTACAGCAAATTCCTTGAATCACTGTACTGGGTCTGGGGTGGAGTGAACTGAGCAAGTGGCTGTGTGGGTGCCTACCTGCTGGCTGGAGTCAATCCACCAAAATATCGTTATTTGAATCTTGTCTAGAAAAGGGATTGCCACAGAAATGGGTATTTTTTTCAGCATCACAGAAGTGGAGATTATGTGGAAATATATCACTGTGACATTTTGAATTCTGAATAATGCTTTAACACGCTCACATAACTGCACTTGGCAAAAATGCTAAACCCCTCCAAATCATTGCAGATATAATGTAAGAAATTGAAAAAAATCAGGTTTGGAAATCAGAGGAAGGTTTTTCCTTTTACATTGCAGTAGTATGTTTCATATTCTTCAAAACATAGTCCAACATCATGCACCTCATAAATGCTATCTATGCAAATGAACAAAAGAAGCATAGATGTTAGCAACCTGAATCAATTACACTGCTAGATTGTGGCACTGATCCTTAAAAGTAGGACAGTAAAAAACTATGCCTCTTCTCTAGCAGTACCAAAATGACTGTATATGAAGTAGACACTTCTGGGTTCATTTCTGTCCTCTGAGTCTATGTGAGTGTGCTTTGTCTAGCTTGAGCTATGGGAAGAGTGAGAAAGCACAGTGGCACAAAGAACACAAAGGATGTTAACAGCATATCTTTTTGAACAACCTCGTCAGAGAAAGAGAGGGTTCATCTCTGTTCTCTCTTATTTTCTCACTATCCTGGGGTGAAAGCAGCCACCCAGTGATTTACAGATTTGTCCATTCAAAAATCACATGGTAACTGGTCTAGAGGTTTTCCTCCATGGTTTAATGGCTATGACAACACAGCAGCATACAGTGCTGGACAGAGATATTTGCAATTGCTCTTAACATGCCAGGTTCAGCAGCAGCAGCAGAGCAGCCTCGCCTCTGCACAGCATCCAAGTAGATTGGTAATGTTTAATTTTATGCCTAATCTTTATCACTAGCAATTTTGTGTATGGTCTCAAAAATTAGGAATCACAAGATGCCACTTGGGAACAAGAATTGATATAGGAATTTATCACACAGCTGCTCTCTGAGATTTTAGAGTTTATTTCAGTGTCATGCCACATCTTTAAGTGAGATGCTTATAAAAAGGCATTCTTGAATGTGACCTAGAAAAAAAAGTGTATTACTAAAGTAACACTGCCCTGACCTGCCTTTTTCCTAAAAGTGCCTCCTGAAGAATATTCCACCGCTACATAGTAAATGTAAATTACTGTTTTGACCATTGCCATTCATGAACTAATAAAATAAACCCAGTAAACATGTTCTAGTTAAATCCTCAATCTAGAATGGGTTAGGTTCTCAAAGCAGGGGGCTTTAAATTTAAACCCTACCTGTTTCCCTTTCCTTCAATGCCCTGTCTTGTGTAAGTGATGCTTTAACTGTTTTGTATTCATAGCAAGTTTTTTTCTTTTAGGCCATTTATGTCTTCGGCAGTTTTTTTTCAAATAAACGTTTTCTTTCTTTGTAGTATTTGTAAACCAACTATATTTCTTAATCTTCATAAATGCCATGACTTAATTACTTTTACTAGCTTAATCAGCTGGTAAGCCAAGTCTTTATTTCGAAGTTTAAGTGCTCCCTCTGCTGCTCATTTTTTAAGATGCAGTTTTTACAGGTTAACAAAGCTGAAAATATTAGGACTCATTCTTTGGAAATCAACCTAAAAATTCAAACCATATATCCTCCTTCCAAACAGAAATGGCCAAAATGTATAAATTAATACAACAAACTAAAAGAAATCTTCGCAAGTGATTATTCTGCTATCACTTAGAAGGACAGTTGTACTCCTAGCATCCTTAAATTTAGTTGCTCACCATTTACAGCTTTAAAAATAAAGTACATAATTACCTGCCTCCACTGCTTACGGCCTCTCCTCCTCTCTGATACGTTACTGAAATAGTTAAAGATAAAAAAAAGGAAATAATGTAAAAAATAATAAAAGACTCCTTAAGTAGCAGTATTAAATTTGCCTTTGTTTCATTTTAGCTAAGACAACAAACGTGCATTGTTTATACATTAATTTTGAATCTTGTTCTGCAAGCTATCCCTTCAAATGCAAGTTTATACATAATTCTTGTGTTGCTTGATAACAGCTAGTCTTAGCTCCAACAACGTCCTAGATTTCAGCTCTGTTCTGAAAAACACAAACACACACGTATTGCTTAGGAAAGCAGGAAGCCATACATCAGGTTGTACCTGTCCTTAATGTAACTCCACTGACTTCAGTGGAGTTACTCTGTGGAAGAATTTAGGTCATGTATTTATTGCACAAACGGCTAGATGTTAAAGCTTTGCTCTACCTTACCATTTTGGTACGATTAAAGAGGTATCATGATTCTGTAACAGACTTTACTTCCAGTGTAAACAATGGCTCATTACAGATGAACCTACTGCAAAAACACATGCTCTTTCTGGATGTTACTGCACTGTACTCACAGAACAGGCACACTCTAAAAGTCCACAGAAGCTTTGCATTTAAGAACATTTTATAATTGGATTTATTAATGACATTTTTTAACCTAAGAAATTAAATGTATAAATCTTGGTAAAAAACGTCTGGCAGAAAGAATAATTCCTAAATTGGAAGGAGCAGTTTTGCTAGAATTTCAGAACCATTACACATTAACAAAGTGGATGTCCACATGCACTTATTTGTTGGCATGGATTGCATATCCTTCACGGTAAGCATCACGGCTGAAAAGCTAGGTTTTAGGACACAAACATCCAAGAAGAAACAACGCTATAAATTCTGCAGGTTTGCATTGGGCTTGCCAAAGGGTTAAGGAGATTGCCTCCCTGCAAACCCTGATGGATTCTACATTTTCAAACTAAAAATGTGTTGAAAAAAAAGCAGCCAAATTCTGCTCTTTAGAAGAACTCCAAACTGGGAGTCTGCATGAGAGAGATAAATGCTGGCAGCAATTACAATAACAGGATTAAAATGTAGGATGCATTGCTACAGGTAAGTCTTTTACTATAGGCAATGCTAAAGAAGAAGGTGTGGATCCATTTAAAGTCAATGGAACAACTAATGACTGGGATCCTGGATTTAAAAAGGATTTTTTTTTCCTTTAAATGTTTTATATACTTTGTGTTTTTTCCAGTTTCTTCTTTAAAAATCTCAGTGCTATTTACTTTGCAGCTCTGAAAGATCTTATGGAGCCCTGATATTTTATTTTAATGTTAAGAATCCAACTGAGAAAATATGTTAGCTAACCTACCAACCTCTGCAGAGTTTCAGTAGTGTGCTACGATTGTGATTCAAATAGAAGCCCTCTGTTAAGCCAATTAGAGTAACAGCAAAATAATAACAGTTTGATTAGTCTCCACCACGGATCTCAAAGGACTTTAGAAACATTAGCGGTCGCTCTCACTCATGCCAAACAAGTAAGCAACTCCACTGAACATAATAGGATGACTTTTGAAACAAGATAATATTCAATGTGATTAAAAGCACGTGGATAAGAATCTATCCCATTATGATTAGGTCTGTGTGGATGAACGCAGACAGACATGAGATTGCTTCATCTGTGGTCCAATTTGGAAGGATGTAACTCAGCTACTGCCCAGAAGCCAACTTAGTACCATGCTGATTTTGAGCTAATACGCTTTGCTAACGTGAGTGTGCAGAGGAGGGGGTAGATGGGTTACCCTGCTGGGATATACATGTCCGGCAAGTCTCAAAGACCTCTTGTGAAAATAAGGGATTAAATCAAAGGAGGAAAAAACAACCTGTCTGTTCACTCAGGCTGTAGCTAAAAGTAATGCAAGCAGTATACTGGTGGATATTGAATGTGTTGAATTTTATAGACTTTTGAGGAAGAGCTACTGAACTGACAGACTGTGGGACTGACTGAAGGTCAGCTCTGAAGAACAGAAAGTCTCTCATGGACTTTGGTGGGCTATGGCTCAGGTTATGTCATATTTTGTACATTTCCAAGCAAAAGGAAATAGAAGGTGATTTTAAAACCACTCTGAATTTGAAATGCACCTCTGTTTATGTAGAACAGGATGATTATTTTACAATGTCATAGCACAAGTACAGTTTAAGGCAGCAGGCAAGGAAATCTAACTGCTATAACACTTTCATTTTCTATATCTTCCAAAGCAGACAACTCCTAGGTCCCTGGATTAATGGAAATTCAGAGGAAAGAAAAAAAGCAAATGTTTCATCAACTATAATTCCACTGAATCCCTTTCCAGTCAGCATCTGGGCTCTGCTAAGTCATTCCTCCTCCATCAGGAGCACCTTTCACATCGTTAGATTCAGAAGGCTACACCACTCCACCATAATATGCAAAAAGGGAGCCCAGGTTGTACCAACTGACAGGATCATACTACAAAATGGCATGCTTGCATCAAATGGTACACTACAGAATGGTACACACAAATGAAAAACGGCATCAGCTATGAAGCAAATATACACTACTTAGAGAACAAAGTAATGATACCTGTCATTAATGAAATCGTTTAAAAAAACCTTCAGAACAGCTGGGCTGGTTATAGCAGAAAAAGAGAAATATTACCACAAACACATGCTAAAGTAACAAAGAAGGGGGGAAAAGTGCAAATATATACCTGTTGGTGTGAAGGTAAAAGACGGGACTGAAAAATCAAAACAAAATACAAACTGGTTATTAAGCTGAAGAGAGAAAGGGAAACATACCACATTAGTATAAATCTAGTAGACAGCTGAACATAAAACAAATGTATATAACTAACCCAGTAGTTCAGTCACATTGATACAGAAATAATATTAACTTTGTGATTCAGAAGGAAGCTTGTGTCTGCAGGTACTATGCTGAGAAAAAAGCTTGACATTCTATCGTGCTCCTGAGGGGATCGAACTGTGTTTTAGCCTTTCAAATATCCCTCAGTTTGGCATTTTAAGTTTTTCTGAAAATCCTAGCACAAACAAACCCCCCACACTGTTAATCATTTTTGAATGCAGAATGACAAATTCCTTAACAAAGCCTTATCAAGGTCCTATTGAATCTTATCTGTAGTTCACTAAGTAAACGCTCATTACGCCTAACTAATCGGCACACTTAAGTATTCAGTAAGGAAATAATAATCATATAAAGGAACAAAGAGAACTGCTGTTTTACTGTCTCTGAATCCAGAATGGCACCAATCTGCACTGTAATAAAGGCACTAAATAATACTGCAGCAATTAATTTTTGTTGTCATAGGTGAGACTATTAAACTGAGTTATTATCTTTCTTTCTTAAGTAATCACAAACAAAAGGTAGAAGATGTCCCTAGATGTAACACCTTTCTACCTTTCAACCCTTGGCTTTAAGAGGGAAAGGTTAACCACAGAACAATGACATTGCTTGACAATCTTCACTCTCACAGCTACTATAAATCCTCTTTGGATCAATAGGGTCTCTAATCCAAATACAAGGCACAAGCATCTGCTCTTGCTATTAGCACATGCTCCCCCTCCTGTCGACAAGACAGTATAGCTTTTCTCTCACTGATGGGCAGAAAAAGGCTAACATTGCCCTTTTTGATCTAATGAAAGCAAAGAGAAACGCAAGAGAAAAAAATAAAATATTCACTGAAAGTAGTCTTGAGACAGAATTTCATCAGTAAACCTGGTATAGAAAGAAAAGGTTCTGGCTAAGAGAACAACTGCTTAATCTAATTTTCACGATAACTGACGTTTGGGGGGAGTCCATAGCATCTTGTTATAATTTAGGATATGATGCAGTTTCTCCCTGCTTTTATGAAGCTAATTTATTTCCAGGGACATGAAAAACCTCTGAGCATTTGCCCATTTCAGGCTTGATTTCTAGCACAGCTCTTTATCCTGGGAATTCCATTGTATTTTCTTTGAGATAGGCCTTTTCACAGAGTCAAGTTTAATTTAGCTACATTCAAAAATATAGAACCATAGTAACAAGCTTTCATTAAAATAGAAGGTGCATTTAAACCAGAGCTATTCAAGAGAGAATCAAGAGTCTCAAAATTAATTTGCAATTACAAGGACAAGAAAAAAAATCTTAAACTACTGTCTCATTACTCTTCTGTGAGCTAAGTACTAAACCTAGTTTAGTTTCTTAAGGAACTGAGGAACAGATGAACAGAGGTTCAACTAAATGAAATCTTTATTGCTACCACACAGAAGAACAACTTAATTCTCAGAGCTTCTATTAATAAACTCTTCTAAGTGCTAGTACAATCTGCATGTGTGGGAGTAGTGAAGTATTTTAACAGATGTCAGGCCTGAAGCTAAATATAAAAATAAATAAATAAATGCAAAACTGAGGAAAGTTTGGGCTTGCAGTTATGACTTGATGCACTGCAGAGTAGCAAACTACTTTGCAATTTATATTTCACTAAATATGGCTTTTTTCTTGAAGAATGCTTGATAATGGAGATGCAGACCCTGCTTTTCTGTATTTTTCATTAAAATCCCCACCAAATCACACAAAAGATATTTTTGCAGATATTGAAAAACACAGCTGTTTGGAACAATAGCTGATGTCATTAAAGTAACCATTTTTAAGGACAAATTGTATGCCTTTTGCTTAATCATAGGTACTGCTGAAAGCATAGCGATGTTAGTTTGATAGAATTGTAGAAAGGCAGTATGGCAGCATGCTATTAGTGAAACAAAACAGCACAGGCCAATGCAGCAGTATGTCAGGGTCTGTCTTATCTAAGGAAGGCTAGCAGAACAAAATAAAAGTGAATTTCAGCCCCAATTTCTGTGGTTACAACTCTGCTACAACCAATGTGCCTGAAGTCTACTGCGAGCATTGATACTTTAATAGCACGGAGGACTCGTAAACTCTGCAGCACTCCAGAAGTATTTCCATGTTTCCACTCACTCAGTTGCTATTTTACCACTGCTTCTTTTTCATAGCAGAACGCTGATACTATTTAAAAACATTTGTATTATATTTGCCTATCTGTGTGGCTTATCAAACATTCATTCTTGAAGTGACTAAAGAATGTAGTTTCCTGACACCTTTCATACATTGAGTGCACATTTTTAAGCCCAAATCTACTTTTTGATTGCTTAATATCAAGCATTCTCCCCCCAGTCATTCAAAAGCAGTATCTCTCACTTTCTGATTCATTCCAGAATCTATAGTTCTCACTCTGTGAGTGCCTATGAGGTACTGCTTTGAGATGTAATGAACTGTAGATTATTGAGTAGAGCTTTAACTTTGGGGGTTAATCAAAAGATTACTGAAACAAGAGAAATCAAGTTTTTGTTCCAGATGATCTTCCAGGTAGAGATTCTAGTTTTGTTTGTCAGCACTGTAAAGCACTGCTTGCCCACCGACAATCTGATATAAAAGGTATCAATAACATGAAAATGAAGAGGCCTTTAAGTTAGTCCCACTGCTGCCATTCTAACTGAATGCAGATGCAAGATGCGATAGCCTCAGAATTCAGTCCCAATTAAGGGTCTTACAATAGCATTTATGAAAGAGTCTTGGAAAGTATTATTGACTGTTGTGCTTTTGCAAACAGCCACTTCACCACATCCCCCTGGAACATGAGGAAATTCAAGTACACCAACAAAAGCATTACTGTAATGTACACCACTGTTAGTATTCTTAGCAGCAAGCAAAGGACTGAACAGGATGGACAATGAACTACCATCCACTTGGCTCATTTTCAGATGGTAGAGTGTCAGGTAGCAAGGGCACACAGGAAGCTCCTAGCCTTAAATCCATCTTTACATTTCTCATTTGTAGGAGTATATTTATGGAAAGCTAGTCCAGGTATTTTGCCAAAGGCTTATGTTTTAAAGCCAGGTTTAACACACTAGGTAAATACTGCTGTTCTCTGCATTAGCTTCTGATTCTTGATCCGCATTTCCTGAAAGTATTGAAGCAATTTAATAGTTCCTGCATTGAATCTTAGAAGAACAAGATGCTGATGATAAAGCAAATAGCCAGTAAACATTCAGTAGCCAGCGGACTGAAATATATAATATGGCACCTTTTCTGATACCAGCATAAGTACTAGCGAGTCCATTTCGCTTCTTCCTGTGGCGATATAACCAGATGCTGAAGACCATAAGGATAATCCAACAAGCTGCACCGATTCCAGCAATAAAGGCAGGTTGCTTCACTACATCAGAAATCTGCTGGGCTAAACTGACTTGATCTTCTGAAGACACTGGATTTCCATGAGAATCTGAAAAAAAGACAGCCAAAATAGCCAATTAATTTGAATGAGCAACTGTAAAAAAGAACTGACATAACCATAGTCCAGCTTTTCAAGGTAAAATCCTTAAGACTGCTCTTCAAAATCTCTTTTTACAGGTCTAGATAGAAATTGTTTGTTTTCCATATAAGACAGGTACCTCCAACTTCACTGACCTTTGTTTGTTTATGAAACCAGCTAAAATCAGGCCACTAGGCATACAAACAGAAAGATAGGCCCAAAAATTTCAAACTTGGAGACTGCTTTTTTTTTTTCTTAATTTTTATTTTAGCAACACCATCTTCATAGAATTATTGAGAAAGTCAGGAAAGAGCACAGCAAGTAAAAGAAAGCTCAAGCATGAAACATGCAGTCTGCTCTTTGAGCTCTGCAAATGAGTAGAAGTCAGCTCCTCAAACATCCACTCATAACTGAAAATTGCAGAATTACAAATTCAAAGTACATTCACATGAGCTTGGTATTGAGGGATACATTTTAATTTGGCAGTTCCTGACAGATGACTTAAATCTTGTACTACACAGTGTAATGTACTCTTTGCAGTCTCTCAGTTTAACCTCAATTAAAAAAGACTGAATATTTAAAAGGATATAAAGAAGCAGAAGTACAAAGTAACCAATCTTGCCTTCTTGACGGGGATGAAAAAGCTAAAGGATAACTGAAAAATGAGTTATGAATTGGTAAAACCAGTCAAGCAGTCTTCTAATTACTGAACAAGCAGCCCTCTTCAAAATCACTTTATCCTTAAGTATCTCACATCAAAATAAAGAATATCCACACACTTTTTTTTTTTTTTTAATAGAGAAAGCACCTGTATGGAATCAGTCTTTCCTGCTCTTTCTGTACTGAACTTTTGCAAGAGCCTTCTAGGAACAGCAGCAAGAATATTCAGTCAGCAAGCAATGCTTTCTAATTGAAATGAAGCAACTCCAAGGAAAAATACTGCCTTCCTGATTTTTTACTGCTACAGTGAGCAGTTACTGGAAATTTCATTACTGCACAGGGTCAGGGCAAGAATTTGAAACCTTTACTCAGAGTGCATATTGCTTTACACATTCCACAGCTTAGTCTTTGAAATACTCATTTTTACTATTGTGTAAATCCAATAGTTAGTTGCTTTTTACTATGGGTAGTGACACCAGATTCAGAATGAGAGATTAATGTTTTAAGGAGCAAGGTGCTGTTATTAATTCTATTAACATAAACTATATAAGAAATGAAAACCCATAACTTTTCCCTATGAACTAAGCAGAGAACACATTTTTTTTTAATGATGACATGTCTTGCATCATTCCAAAATAAGCCTAAATAAAATATAAGAAACTCCAATACAAACAGGAGATGGAATCACAACAAATGATGCAAATAACAAACCTTCTCAGGAAAAGGACACCTTTTGAATGGGAAATGGTCAAATTAATAATAGGTCCTTCCAGTGAAGAATTTCAGATTTCCATTTTTGCAACATTGAGGTCAAATACCTATTTTGTCAAAGAATCACCACCACCCTTTACTGCTACCTTATTGGAAATTTTATTTCACATTTCAGGTCCATTTATCTTCTGTGATCCTAAGTGCACTGCCTAGTCTGAAAGTTCACCAGGCAGACTCATTCTTTTCTTACTAATACACCCTTTGTGTCTGCTAGGTTTATAGATTTCATGCCTATTTGTGCAAGGTTAAGATGGGTTGCTTCAGATTTTATGGAGACAGTCAAGTGAAGTTCCACACAAGCAGCCAGCTGGGCTTAAACGTATAAAGTATACTGTGACCAATGCATTAAATCTGTCACTCTCTATCTCATCTTTTATCTCTTTGCAGCTGAGGCCACACTAAGGTATGAAAACTTGCATCATCAGTCTTTTTTCAAAACGAGTAAGCCTACTATTTCTGCATTTTTAAACAACTACACTACCTTGCACATCTTAATGGAATAGAACAAAAGAATTGCAGAGAACCTATGTTCCTGAATAAATTTAGAACACTGATAAATACTTTTTCTCTTATCCTTTAAAAAAATGTATATTGAAAACAATAAGTCAATGGGAAAAAAATAATCACAAACTCAAAATCCAAGGAAGAATGTTTTTTAAACCTGTCAACAATTCAGCCATACAAAAGACAGTACTTTTATATACACAAACATTTTGCATTGCTCAGTCAATGCATGTTTGAAGATTACAAAATACTGAGGGATCTCTTTGAATATTTATTGTTCTAATTTTTAATCAAGATTCATTTCATGGAATTATTTTGCTAGCCACTGCAAGCATAAGAACAGTATATTAATATAGTTGTTTTTAAGAACACATTGGCACATTGTTCATGGGTGGACTGTTAGAGCCGTTACATTAAATTAGCTGCTATATATATATATACACACATGGTGAAGAGAAAAATGTGTATGTGTTCATGCATAGTCATAGAAACAGCATCATAGAAAAGAAGATTGAAAGTTTTCATGAGGCCACATTTGACCCGTACCTTGCATCTCTTATAATTCAAAAATAGAAAGTAAGCCAAATATAAAGCAAAGGGAATGAAATATAGTGAACCCCTCATTATTCAAAACTTCCAGGAACATTATCCTGGAAGCCTTTCTTTGAGCAGCACATCTTTACTAGTCTTGTGAGATCCTGAATGATCAAGTAAGGAGAAAAGCTCTTGAACTAAAAAAAAGTACTTTTTCTTCATCCCAAGAAATTTCTGGAAGCTTTGACTGAGATATAAACAGTTCATAATCAACATTCCTGTTCCTGCTTGCACTCCTCGGGGAGATGTGCCAAAATAATAAGTGAACATAAACATTCTACAGCAAAGCGCATCTTTACTGCCAGAGTAGCAGCCGCAGCATTTAATATACTTGAAAATGCCTCAGAGTTGTTGGAGCAGGCTGATCCCACAACTCCCTGAAACCAGCATATTATCACAGTGACTCATCCCCTCTTCTTCTACCCCAAGATAAGCACCTGCTTTGTAATCACAGATAGTGTTGCTATGGCTATTGCTCATGAGCTGTCTTGACTGTCTTGAAGCTCCATGTTTCCAACTTCAATGAAAACTAATTAGAATTTACATTGAGAAGAACTATGACCTCTAATCCTCTAATGTTTAATATTCATAAAAATAATAATAAAGTGAAAAAAAAATAATATGTTAAATGTTAAATAAAAGATTAATATGAAATTAAGATTGGAATGCCAGAGACTCAAAAAAGACAGGAAATTCTAGGTTCACAGGTGTGCAAGCAACCTTAACTTTGTCCTGTATGTTTACAACCTATGGAATGGTACTTTTCCATATGCCCCTCTCATTTAGTACACAAAAAGTACAAACAGTAAGTAGAAAGATCTCAGTTCTTTTGACATTGATAATTCTGGCAATTCAAAACTTGCAAAACACCTGGAATTTGCAACATAACGTCCATGTGTTTCCTTAAATATACGCACATGATGCAATATGAAAATTATTTGGTAAAATATTACTGGATTAAGAATATGTTGTTTTGTCTCTTTTCTATTTCCACACATTTCAAAAACTGGAAAAATACTAGTTTTGCACTTCAATCTTACAACATACAGTTTGAGGAAATAGTATCAAACTGGTTTGCTGTGAAGGGAAAAAAAGGATTACTTTCTTCAAGTCCCTTGCAGGCCACAAGACAAAAATATCAACAAAAACCCCCCCTTACAACTAACACACTAGAAGTACTTGAAGGGCTGACAGAACAATATCCCCGAAGGCACGCTAGCTAGTTCACACACCACATTTCCTAAATTAAGCAATTAGAATAATAAAGATTCAATGAGACTTTTTTTGTATTTTGTACACTTGAGACATCCGCTGGTTGAATAATGCACTCAACATCTGTAACAATTGTACAAACATCTCTTAATAAATAACTGCATACCATGTACATATTCATACAAGTAATGTGTTGAAAAGTAACATTAACTGCAGTTGTGAGGCTTCTTGGAGCTGGTACCCTGAACAAAATGTATTGCAATATGTTCCAATTTCACTACTTATTTGCCAGCAAGCACAGGTAATACTGCCAAGCTCTCATAGCTAGTATCACATCAATGTACAAAAGTTAGGCTACAGATTAGCAAAAAAAAACCATGTTGTGATAATTCTCACCTTTCTGTATGGAGAATTTTTGTAAAAAGTGTTCTGAAGTCACACATCGTGACATAAAAAAAGTTCTATCAAAATTCTGTGATTTTTTTTTCTTCTCCACAGCACAGTATTCAAAGCACAGTGAGCTGTGGCTAGCTGTCATGAAATATGATTTTCTTTTTCCTTAACATGAAAGCTTTTACAGTCTTTCTTTATGTAAAATATGAATTTTTCTTTTAAAACAAACAAACAAACGGTTTTCCAGCCCTTGGAATCCCACAGAAAGCCTTAAAAGGTAATTTAAAAGCCAAGAGGTAAATTCAGAAACCGCAAGAGGAGCGTTTTAAGAAGGCACATGATTTTTTCAATTGAAGTCATGATGTTAAACACTGAAAGGTGATTTTTGAATAACAGGTATATTGTTGGCTTGTCCCTGGTGACACGGGAAATCTTGGGTACTGCAGCTCAGTGAGCTGCTTCATGTCAGCTGAGACACGGAAAATGAAAGAGCTTTGAGCTTGCAATTTGTACCTGTCTCTGTAACAGGTTAAATGCGTGCACAAGGTCAGTTATCTCAGTTCAGCCGATGCACGGGACCGTGATTGCACGCCTCAGCTCTCTGAGAATCCAATATCTCCTGTCCTCCTCTCTTGTTCTGGAAGATGGCCTCCAGAAGATGAAGCTTCCTCCTGCCACACACCTGGCTGAAACCCTGCCCAGGCATTTCTCACAACCACAAACTCAGGAGAATCCTGAACAGCACAGAGATACAAATATGAGGTTGCTGTGCAAGAGAGTAGGCTACACTGGGTAAAACCCCCTCTTCACTGGATGCTCCAGAAGCAGCCACAACCTAGTCTCGCATTATAAGGAGATAGATTTGACTTTAATGAAAAGTTCTTACCAAAAAAGTTAATATCCAAATCACACCGTATCCCGATTCCACATATGGAATTCCTAATTAGTTAAAAAGAAAAGTAAGGACTGTACTACTTCAGGTACCAGGAAAAGATTTCCTGAAGGAATAGTTGGGATCAGTGACAGAAATGTAGAAACTTGAAGTTGTCAGTGGCAAACAAGGAGTTGCTAGAGCTCGTAGAGGCAGTCAGTCAGGACTCTTTCAAACCTTCTAGCATCTTTAGTCCTGTTTGCTCCTGCTCCCTAGCCTCCCTTCCCCCTCTCTATAACCATGTAATTTATGGCTGGTGAAAAGTGCCAACTGATGACATCAACAATTTAATTTTCTTTCTTCAGAAGAGCTACCAGAAAACTTCAGTGTCTGCTGCTCTCCCATGCTGGGAGCACATCCAAGAACCAGGAATGCAATTCTTAGCGGGGACTTTAGGAGAACTTGTATCACAGGGTAGAGTTAGGTAAACTGCAGCCATTCTTCTGCCTTGATGATTTTAGGTTATCTGTTCTACTAAAGAGTACTTCTCCCAAATTTAAGTACTAATTTTCAGCAGACTCCTGCAGTTGCCCAAAGGACTGCAACAGTGTCTAGGCATTTCTTTGTTCTGCATCTAGTGTAATGGATCTCCACAAGACTCCTGCCTCCAGGTCTTTGCTATGTAACAAACAAATTATGGGACTTTTCCTACAGCATATGTAGATCTGCCCATGCCACTTAATTAGAAGTAAGCAGCACAGACTATGAAAGTAAACATAACCACAAGGAAATATACGGATTCTACCAGACTTGCACGTTTGAACAGCCTCTGAGGTGTGGGATTGCTTCATGCTTTCTAACACAGTTACAGTAAAGGTGAGGAACTCAGGCAAAAATCTCACCCTGACAAAGTCTCATTTGTTTCTTTTTCCACACACCAAAACCTCAGTGTGATTAAGTTCCATTATAAAGTTCACCTTCATTTAGCACTTGCTTATCATCAGAGAAAAGGAAACAAAACTAGTTCACGGTTATGAACTCTTTGGCTTTGAACATTGAGGTTACACCATGATTTTACACTCATAAGGCTCATAAAAATTTTCAAAATCTAAGCCATATAGAACAAACATGACCTTGACTGGAAGGCTGGCTGTAGGAAGCTGTGAATGGAAGCAGGCTGTAGGAAAGAACAATCCAACAAATAACTATGGTGTTTTGCACATATTAATGGAATATCATATAAGCTGTGTGTAATTTTGTCATAAAATCTCTATTAGTGTAATTGGGAATCATATGCCTGTGTAAGTTAAGTAAGTTAAAGATGACCTTCATTTTAATAGCCAAGGAAATGTACATGTAATTTTCCAGAGAATATATTAGTTGTTTGGTGGTGCTTCCACATGCAGTAATTATTGATTTTTAAACATAAAAAGTGAAATAACAAGGAAGATCTTCTAATGATATAGAGATAGATGGCACATAAAGTCCAGAGCAACATGCTGAGTTTGCTTTCACAATTTTATGCTGCAATTAAAAGGTATTTTGACACAGATACGCTGGTAAAGCAGCATATGACTATACCTAAAGCTAGTTCAAATAATCTCCAGCTAAACAACAGCAAAGATGCCTTTCTCCCAGACACATCCAGGAGCAATGCCCCTGATCTGCATTTATGACAGACTAATGTTTGGTGTAAATTAATTTAGGAGGTCAAGATTATCCTAAAACATCTGTGTACCTCTTTTTCCTGTACTCAGGGTATTTCCTAGCTTTCACATGTACTTGATATTTATTGTGCATGCTTTGGGGTTTTTTTTGCTTCAGTAAACAAAGACAAAATCTGATGAAAATAAAACTAGTCAGCCAACACTCAGTGATCCATACTCCCCTAAGTGTTTTATACACCAGTTTTAAGTATGACAATTCACTTTGAAAAATGAACAACCAAAAAACATTGCTGAATTAGTAAAGTAGAAGACCCTCTGGTGTTATAATCCTATCTTTACAATGCAGAGCTAAGGCAAGTTTAGAAGCAGAAATGCCAAATCCTGCTATTCCAGAGCTCAAGTAACACTATTTCTCTTGTCTTGAAAGTACTTCTGGTGCCATAAAAGACAAAAGCAAACAAACAAAAAACATTGAAACCAACAGGCAGGATTACCAGCAGGCTTACCTAATTGGATAAACTGGGGATCGCTTTTCACTCCAGGTCCTGCCCCAGTACTTGCTGCCACTTCCACGCTATATCGAATACCAGGAACTAGGGAGGGGATGACTACAGAAAAGGTGGAACCATCTACCGTCTTGTTTATATGGTATCGACTTTCATTGCCAAGACACCAGACCTGCAGGGAAGTAAGTGTATGGTATGTATAAATGTTCAAAACTCAACACTGAAGGGTAAGTAGAAGGAAGGATGACGCATTCCTTTCCACTGGATAAAGAAATTCAGAATCTGTCACTACTCTAACTGCACTAACACTGCACTAACATCTGCAGTCATGGATTGCTGTCCTCTGTATAAATACTGAAAAGACACTTCTTGTTCCAGAGAGCAGCTTGAACTACTAAAATTATTTGATGGGTTTATCGTAATTCATTTACAGTTCAACAAGTGACATCAGTGTTAATAAAACTAAAAGCATTAGTAATATGGGACAAATAAAGGAAGTCCCGGAGCCAAGAATCTCACATTAAAACAAAGTAAGAGCATTCAGTTAAATGAATTTGCAATTCTCTTGTTCAGGAATCATTCATTAAGTAAGGCTTTCTTCATTCAAGTGCAAGGGCAAGTCTTTCAGCACATGACGTCACAAGAGAACTGATGTCATAATGGAATATAAACATTATCTTTTTTGCTTTTTTAAGATGGCAGTAAGAAGCAAGGATTCAATAATACGTCATCTTCTATGGAGAGACAACAGCATGATATCAGCTCTCATTTTTTGGTTGAGATCAGGACGCAGGTCTAACGACTTCCATTCACCACTTTATAAATTACATCAGTGATATTAAATGATTGGGAGAAACATTATAACAAGGTATTTGTATCTCTTTAGGCCCGCACCATTGATGTGGCAAACCATACTCTTAAAAGCATGGTTGAACTCCCAACTGCTATTAAAAGTGAAGTAGCAGCTAATCTAGATCTGCTAAAAACTTGATGAAGCTGTTTTTATCTCCTTTTTAATGCCTTTCCACAAAAGTATGTGGAAATATCCAGCTCTACGATGGATATTTATTCTAAAAGTTAAATTGGTTAAATTGAATACTGTATCTATAAAGAAGCAAACTTCCCTGAGAATAGCAGCATTTTTCAACCTGTGCTGACTGTACATAGGAGGGAATATTTTGCTTTCGACATATGGAGCTTCTAAAAAATTTAGTACCCAGGTGCTTACTCTTAATCTCTCGTGCAGTGCTGCCACTGTGGAGACTGCCAGGTGAGCGAGCTAGAGTTTCACGTACAGAAAAATTGCTAGGGCCCTTTCTGTAGCACCCTTTCTGTCTGGACACTGGACATTTTATTTCACTTTCAGGGCACTGTAAGACCCTTTTTCATTCTCTGGATGCCAGGGATTGAAACAAGGCTCACGGGAGACTGAGAGGATTTGAAATTTATTTAAAGCTCCTTGGAAAAAGAATCCCAATGCAACATATACATAACTGGTGCTGCAGAGCAGGTGAGAGCACACAAAGAGAAGAGAATCACCTTTTCATATTCTGAGTGGAGACTGTTTCAGTCAGTAGTAGTATAATTATTAATTATATTAGTAACATTGCTCTTAAATCCTAAAGGATGGCCCATGAAAATGCTTATATGTAAATAAGAACTCCATAAAGTGAGGAACAAAAGATTTAAATCTATACTTTCACGTATGTAGTTTTCACAGACATTGTTACTGCCGTGTAGTAAAATGGTGTATGTACAAACAATAAAACCAGTTTATCATGTACTTGTAACTATGCACTTCTAATTCATAGAAATGTTTTGTTCTCAGGCGCTGAAATACATGGATAAATGCACAAACCGAGAATGTTAGGTTAAACATGAGGTTGTTTAGTACTTGCCATGCTATATTCGATTGTATATCTAAATAAGCAAGTGAAAATGAACTTTTAGAATGTTATGAAGGAAGCATGAATTCACATTATAATAGATACATAAAGAAAGAATTAGTATAACATGAGAATTTCTAACTTCTGCAAGGGAGGGAGTGAATGACTTCTGCTCTGATTTGAACTTCTGGCTTTTCGTGTGTGCTACCGACACTTCTTCAGTTAAGATGGTATGCTCCTTCCTATTTATTTTATCCTTTAATTAAAGTAGGTACACTCTTGCCTTAGAAAAGCTGTTAAGAAAACAAATAATTTTGCCACATATGCATACCTTTTTTTCTGGGAGAAAACATAGGAGATTGGAAAACAAAGAGGAAAGAAAACATAAAATTTTACAAGACTTCTATTTGGTTTTTTTCTTGTTATTAGTTCTAAATCTTAAATCACTGGTTCTGCATTTATTTAGACAAAAATACTGATTACATGTAACAACTTAAATAGCAATTACACAGATGTTCATTGTGTCTGTTTTCTAGCAACTGTGAAAAGCACAAAGGTAGATGTGAAACACGCCAGTGTGCCATCTACTGCTACACCAGCACTGCAAGACACTTGCTCCTGCAACTCAAAGCCTATTACTTCTTAGTGCTAGGAGGTATACTAGGTATTATATCCACTCAGAAATGTGAATTTCCTGACTTTTATTGTTTTGTCCTTACAACCCTAACATCTTCTGATGCAGTTTCTTGATGAAAATAACTCCATCTCTTCAGGTCAAGGTCTGTCTTTAAATAAAATAACTTTTCAAGTATGTTTTTTTCCAATTACATTATATATCTGAAACTAAGCCATGAACTTATTTTTTAACCAATTGACCGGGTTCTGAAAAGCGTTTTATTATTCTAAATTGACCATGAAGCTTAGTAATCTCTTCCCTTTCCTATTCTACTGAGGGGAAAAAAAAAATCAGAATGAGTTTTGATGGCTAGGAATATATGTCTATAGCACAGTGTTGAAACCTGAAAAATAGTCAAGACATTCTCATTTGAAAAATTTTCTCAATAATCCTCATTTGCAGGAGACTGAAATGAAAGGTCCTGCCTCTCCATGGTTACAAAGCTTATTTGATATCCACAACTAGACTTTTTAAATGTCTGTAGCTTCCTTAGGTAAAATCAGCTTCATTTATTTTGCTATATAAAATTGTCACAAAGCAATTTGAACGGAAAATAAATACACTGTATATTGCTAAATGAACATCAAATAATAAATGTTTCATAATGTACTTAAAAATTGTTAAAAATTAAGTAGCACAATGAGAACTGTGTTTGTGTGAAAGAAAAATTCCTAAACTAAATATATTTGTTATTATACAAGCACATTCTTTACTTGAAAGTTTTCCACTTGTTTTAACTGCCTAGTTACGCGTAATTTACTCAGATCTTAACACTGTTAATTATTATCCCTGAGCTTTTCAACTCATTAAGCCTGTTTCTATTTACTACTTTGGCCATTCTTGAGATATAAAACTGTTCTCAAACAAGTATGGTTCCCTCTCTACTTGTGTGTGCATTTCTCAAGTTATTACCAAAGCAAGACGATAGTTGTTTTAATTAGGATTGTTGACCCTTTGCTTTGATTTATGAAGACTGTTTTAATTGCCTTCTACCATCTAGACAGTATTACTAAGTATGGAGTTTGATTCAAAGTGATTTTCTCTCTCATTTGCATTGACTAACCAGTAGATGGAGCCAAGCATCCACGAACAAGCTAACCTGTCACTACCTGGCCAACACACCTCCTGCCAGGGGATCACGGCATGCCAGCGTACCTTATATTCTTGAACCATCCCGTTCTGGTTATCCTCGGGGGGAGGCTGCCAGGTGACCACAATTGCCGTCCCGTTCCCATCGTTCTTAGTTACTGAAACACTCTGAGGTGGAGCACTAGGAGCTGTTCGTTTGGAAAGGATTGAACAGTTAAGTTTGTCACATGCAGAAGTGAGCTTTTTTAAGAGGAAGATGTGTTTTGGGCTACACAAATGCATTTCTTTATGCCCCACCCTTCACTGAGGGCAGTTCTTGCCCACAAGATAAAATGATACAGGAGAAAGTAATGTCAACCTGCAACCAGTCTCCTGCATTCTGCTGCAGTCTCACTGTGCAGGTCAGGAAAAGTCATACTCATCACCAGACTCACCGAACTCAGATATCCAGTACCTGAACGTCACAGTCCTGAGCACTTAATTCCTCATTGGTCTCAAATAATCTCACTCAGAATCAACTGTTTTGAAAAATAAAGTCTATAAATTGACTCCAATGGAAAGCCAAATCTCAGTTTGTTTAGTGTGTATATAAAATCAGGACAGAATGTGTTAATATTAACACATGTATACAAATTTATGTTTTGCATTTTAAATAGCCTTCCTAAAAATGAGATGTTTAGCTAATGCTTAGGATGAATGAACTGCTGACAGCAATAAACCAGAGCTACACAGTATTTATACTGGTGAGGAAGGAGAGACCATCCCAAACATCCCAACAGAGGCATTGAAATCCCTATTCAGAGACACTGGCCATCTTGCATACTCATTATGCCTGAGCAGCAACAAAAGGAAGAGCTGCATGAACCTTCTCTTTTTAGCACATGTATAAGATGGAAATATATAATTTAGTCCACTATCTATCTGCTGCCCTCATTCATCTTTTCAATTTGTCTTAGTGATTGATCTAGATAAAAAAACCTTCAAAAAATGCGGTGGTTTCCATTCCCTCAGCTACAGTGCTTTGATGATTTCTGTGGTGTCTGCTATCTACTCGAGATAGTGATTAGCAAGTGCTTGAATCTGACAGAAGTCACTTGTGACCAGACCATGAACTCAGCAGGGAGGAGTGCACAATGCAGTGAAGATAAAAAGCACATTTCCCATTGTGTGTTGCAGAGGATTTTTGCACATCCCTCTCTCTCTCTCTCTCACGTGGTTCTGAATATTTACTTCTGTGTCACCAAACAATTCACATAATGATCAGTCCAACACAGCCTCCTCTGCCGCAGATTGCTGTTCTCGAACAGCACACACTTCAAACAAAATCAAATAATGAACATATCAGAGCAAAGCAGGCCAGACTACTACTTCAAAAAGGAAGGATGAAGAGAGTCTGGCTCCTACTTGCCTTCTTCCAGGGTCTTTGCAAATTTCACTTCACTATCTGCTCCCTGAAACTCATTAAAAAAAGGGCGGGCCTTGATTTCGTAGTTTACACCTTTCTTCAGCTCAGGAATGACAACGCTGTTTTTGGTTGGCGTCCTCACTTCAAAGATTAACCACTCTGACTCTCCATAGGATGCTGGTGTAGGTCGGTACAGAATTTTATATCCTTGAATATACTGGGATTGCTGGTCCACCTGGCAAGACAGCAGAACACACAACACATCCCTTAACAAATGTGAACCAGGAATGTAGTCTATCACACTACATAGGGCTCTTGGACAATCCATTCATTTTATTGAAAGTAAACAACACTTCTAAAGCAGAAGGCAGCTCCTTGCACTACTGCAAATTACAGGCCTGATTCCAAAGTGCGTTAATCTGATGCTGATAGAACTGTACTGGCTTCTGTGGATTTATGAAGGCATTAAAGGAGGATAACGGAGTTGTATAATATGCCCCAGCTCCATGAAATGAACAGCCTTTGCATCCATGGAGCAATGTGGCTCAGCACAGGCCAGATTTCTGCCCACCCGTATTTGCTTGGCAGGGCAGGGGGCACATGGGGAGAGGGGGAGGGAGGGTGAGGGCAGGGAACCTACAGCTCCACAACTCAGGGTGATTAATACGGAGATCAAAGAGAGAGCCTGCCAACCCTCCCGAGGTGTGGAAGCCTCTCAAAATCCATGAAATGAGCACTGCTTCCTGCCTGCTTCCTTCTGGAGAAAGTGAATTGGAAGGGCAGCCAGCTGGCACTAGCTCCATTGTTGTGATTAGGCTGGGCTCTGTCAGAAGGCAGATTTGTCCAAGCACTTCCTCCATGTCCACCCACTCAGCAGGAGGCTCCTCTGCTGGAGGGAAAGGGCTGTTCTGGGAGGACTCTGAAAAGGCTAATAAAACTCAGTATGGTAACACAGATGAGACTAGGAAAAGGAGATCAAAATTACACTCAGTGGTCCCGAGTGCTCTTAAGACAGAAGTAGTATCACATGTATGGAGAAAGAGATCTTCATGTCAACAAGGATAGGATTCAATGTGTTTGGCTAAAGCTGAAAAAGAAAGCTATCTTATAGAAATGATCTCTTGTGAAGCACTGACTATCTTTTAATTACCAGTTTCAATTTCTGATTAATAAGGAAGTCCAGTAACAATAAAAAAAATTAAAAGCGCATCAGATTTTCCTTATATTAAAAAATCTCATATAGTGAGACAATAAACCTGTTTGCTTGCAATCTGAGTGTTTCATTTTTAATAATCACATAAAGAATGTATGTGCTAGCTGAAACTGAGGTAATGCTTTTTTTTGAAATTGCGGAGAAGCCACAGTACACCCAAGAGACTGACAAAATCTGCCTGTCTGGAAAAGGTTGTTCTGTAAGTAAAGGTCAAATAAAATCGTGCTAGAAACCTCAAAGATGTTTTAATGCTATTAGTTAGATCAGGAGATTGCCTGCCGCAAGTGGCCGTACTGAAGGTGACAGTGTAATTACCACGCAACACAGCAGATATTTGTACTCTTTCAGCACCGAGGAGCCCTGGTCATGGACCAGGACTCCATTGGGCTAGGGCTTTTCTACAAAGTCAAAAAGCCTTTTGTTCCTGTTCAAAACGTTCTGCCGTGGCATAATAGGAGCTACACCCTGTGCTCTCTGACACTGTCTCTGCCAATATATTGACATGTTCAGATGGAAGTCCTAAAAAGACCTCACAGCTCACTGCCTTTGGATTTATTCCTGGACCTGGTATAACTACTTCCTTTTTTTTTTCTTCTGCTCTTCTTTGAATTACATTTTCTTATCTCATTGTTTGGTACTTGCAGTTTCTCATGCTGCTCTTTCTCTTAATTTCTACCTCTTGATTGCCAAATGTCTCCCACCAGTAAGCCATTTCTAATCCTTTCTCTCACTGATGCCTCAGCCTTGTAAGCCTACTTGAATCTTTCTTTTCACATAGATTTCCATTCCTCTTGCTTCAGGACTCCTACAGTATTGTTTCCTCACTCTCTCATTTCCTCTGCTATATCCTCCATGCAGCCAACCTCCTGCTTACTCCTGCCAGAGCAATGTCAACACAACATCTGAAAACAGTTTGCCCTTTTCGTCTCTTCCCCCTGTACTGTACATATTCATAGCACCATGGGAGAAGGTAGGTTCAGAAAAGGCTATACAGGTTTGGGTGTGTTTTTCAGGATCTATGTAGGATGGAGGTATAACACTTTCAAACAGAATTATGCAGTATTTGTCTCCACTGGTGCTTGACAGACGGGGAAGGGTCCATGTTATCTCATTAGGAGACTGATACACTTCCTACTGAAAGCAGTGCAAAAGCTTCAAATGATATATGACTTAAGAAGGCTTTGATCAGTCCTTTAGCTTCCAGAGGACTCTGAAACTCTCACCATATTGTAAACAGCACTCTCTATGGAGACACAAAATGGTGAAAATGTAACAAAACTTAATGAAGTAGGAAAGGAAAGCTCAAGTAGCACTTATTCCAGAGAAAAGCATTTTGCAAGCGTACAAAGTACACTGCTTCTTAAAGTGTGACTCCACTGCAGTCAAACAGTACAATTCAGCAGTATATATAACCACCTCCATGATCCAGATTTATACTTACAGTCCAATGAACTTCAATTGAGGAGGAAGAAAGGATAGTTGGGTTGTGCAGATGTAGTACCACATCACCTAGTTCTCTCTGGACCTGCTTGTGATCCACACCTTGACTTGTTGGTGGAACATCTGTAATAATTTAAGATTCCATTCTCACAAGTATATATGATTGTAAAACTAAGTATATGTCAATATAAACAAATATATCATAAAGTATATGATGCTATCACCAAAAAAGTTTACCCTAAGTACCTCTCAATTATGTAAGAAAAAAATACATGAAATGTTTTCGTGAGCAAATCATCAATGTAGTACCAAAACAATGCACTGCACTTTCTCTGATAAACAGGAGGGAAATGCTGCCTAAAAAGAAAAACCACACTGTAGATGCCTTTGGTTAAATGACTACAGCAGCATCTCTCTCTTATTTTGTGCTGAGAGGAGAAAATAGTCTATTACACACTGCAAATTCCAAGAGACTAGGAAACTATGAAGAACAGCAAAAGCAGAAGCTGTACCTTCAGATAATAATGGGTAAACTTACTGGTTTTAACTACAAAACAAATGTAACAACTGAAGAAAAGAAAAATGGATCACGTGGCTGCAGCTTCTCCGATGACAAGTGAATTCTGTAAACAGGAGGCAGAGCACAGCTGAGTGCTGTCTGGCTCTTCTTACATTTAAGGTAACTTACAGCTAAAAGAATTGTTCATATGCATGAAGGGACAAATTCTTCTTGAACTATGCGATGGTACAATGGAAACACGTATTTTGTACATGCAGAGCCCTTGAAAAAGCATATTTAACTGAAACGGAATGACTGTCAGACATGTATAAAATTTATAGGGCAATCACTAATAGGGTGTCTAAAATATACATGTATTATGGACAGCAAAGTAACACAGTTTCTGTATTGATTTCACAGACCTCTCTTCAATCACTCCATTTTAAACAAATACCATGCTGACTATGGCTAAAAATCAGAGATTGGAAAATGAACAAAAAAGTACTTTTTCTTTGGAAAAAGAACAAAAGTAGTGATTGATTTCTTTCTTTCTTTTATTTTTTTTTTAATTAATCTTATTCCAGATACAGAGTAATGCATTACATAAACTTTGCTCCAGCCTACTACTTCCCTGCCTGAACTTGATTAGACTAGCTTAAAAGTTGAGCTTTGGATAGTGCAGTTGATGCTGATAGAGAAGACACTTATTAAATGCAAGTGCAACAGTTGTAAAGCATGCTTTTTTGCATGGTGGTCATATTCTCAGTTCATCAGCTTTTGGTCTTGTCCAAATACTAATAAGACCATTGTAAGACTGCATTAGGACAAGGCATGAGGAGAAGCTTCTTTACAGAGATACAGTTCCCATTTGGGAATACAAAACCTGTGTCACTTTGAACTTCTATCATACAGTTTCCTTAAGACATTTACAACAAGATGGGATTTCTTCAAAGTTAAAAGAAGCAAGCGTGTAGTCAGTGGGTGACAAATCTTGATTCTTAGCTAGGAACACTGATAACAATAAACTAACAAAACCAAAAAACCCTCACTGAGTCACTGCTGTATCCACACGTAGTATGTTCTGCCTAACAGTCCATTTATCAGAGTATTTCCCTCCCTTCGAAGTTTGAAAGCACTTAAGACAGAAGCTTCTGTTTGGAGAGCTGCCTGAATATCACTCTGCTTGGAATATAAGAGGAAAGTGAGTGGAAAAATTAGATCTATCTTTGCTAGTCATAAAAGGTGAGTCATCAACAATACAAATCAAAATATTAATAGGCTCAGCCATTGTACATCTGTGCTATACAACAAGATGTGTGTTTTCTTGTTTCAGTGCCAAGCCTCCAAGACAGGGATTGTCAGTGAGAACACCTAAGCATGTTGTTGTTAATGTTGTTAAAGTGTAAAGTTGAAGGTAGCTTAGGATCCTTGTCTGGACATGCATTTAGGACAAGATTATACGGCCACAAACAACAATACAATACCACCACAGAAAAAAAACGGGAAGTTTTTGAACTTACTTAGCTAGACCACAACTTATACAAAACCGAAATGGTATTGGAAGAAGAGTGGAAGTGCTTTGAAGGACTTTACGCTTGGTTCTATTTCTTACTATTGATGCAAAATTTATCTATTGGTTGTTATTTTCACTCAGTCTTTGTGTGATTCTCAGGTCTTCAGCCCTACTAGATGCTCAGAGAACAGCAAAGCATTATAAACAATTCAGTTGTGTTGAGTGAACAGAACACTGCCTCATTTTCTGTTTATCAGAGCCAGGTCAGTGATCAGTTCATTTGGGACATTCTGAACTGACACCTCACCTAATCTCCAGGAATGAAACTACACTACATGAAAAATGGACTTGTGCAGAACACAGCAGCCTGCTTGCATGTGGTGTCCTATTTCCAGGTATACATAACTCACTAAAAGATTACTAAATCTCTCCCTGATAAGAGCCTTAGGCACCCATGCAATCCCCATTTTTCCATGTGGCTGTGACTCTACTGTAGGTATGTATCCATTGATATTGTCACCCATCAGGAGAAGTGCATAATAACAAAGGAAACTGCTCACTCCTCAGGGAGGTGAGAAAGACTTGCTTTCAGACCAACTTCAGAAAAAAAAGAGAAGTCACCAAAAGAAAATACTTCCTTTCCTTAAAGGAACTTCCTTTTAAAAACAAACATGTACTTACTTGCACAAACAAAGAGACAAACCTACAACACAGGCACTCTTAATAAGCCAATGGGTCAATTTCTCTAGTAAGTAGGAGAGGCAGAAAAACACAAAAGATGATCTCTATCACTTTTACTTTGAAAAAGAATATGTCCAGTTTTTCCCTTTTTAAGAATTTAAAATTGTAGGCTGAAAAGTTGCAATGCATTATTCCCTGTACACCACCATAAGTGTAATTTATTTTATATAGTGAACACATAGTCAGATCCAGTCCATAGCTGGACTTCAGTCATAGCTGGAGTCAACAGATGACTCCTTCCTCTACTACTACCCAGCCTTTTCTTCCAGTTGGCTGTCTGTAAATAGGGAAGAGAGACAAAAATTTTACTAATTAAATACTTTTAATATATTGCCAAAAACTCTTCTTTACTGGCTTATGATGCCAAATTCCTTCGCTCTTTCTTAATGCAGCAGACACCAACTTAGATTATGTGCTATTTCTCTCTCTGTCTCATTCTTAAGCCTCATTTAATTCACTGGAAATAATAAAAACATTTCCATGGAATTTGAGGATTTGCATGATAACTTAAAAGATCAGAGACTACTTTTATAGCTAACGAGCTATTCTGCAAGATGTAACTATCTTTGGATACGAGATACTAGAGTTCCCTTCAGCAATGTAATGTGTTGTCTAAGCAGCTTTCAGAGTCTATGTTAAGGAGAAATGCAAGTTTAAACACTGTATTTTACTATCTAGTATATATTATAGCCAGGGTAGGCAGTTGAAAGCTACCAGAATTTCTTCACCTAGTATTGCTTAGTCGGGTTATAACAGTCACAGTGGACATTTAAAATGTTCAGTATCAAAAGCTTACCTTGAGTTTTCACTGGATCAGATATTTGGCTTGGGTCGCTCAGACCATATGCATTAGCTGCCCTCACCAGGAATAGATAAATGGCATTAGGTTTTAGTCCTTTAACTGCATAACTCTCTGTTTTCACATTTTCAGCTACAGTTTGCCAGCTGCTACCAGATGCATGGCTAGGGATAAAACAACAGTAGGTTAGCATGTGCTTCTTTAACAACATACTACATATAAGCGTTGAGTATAGCAAGATCATATGAGACTCATATACCTGAAGGCCTCAATTATGTAAGAGGTTGGTGTTGCACCTGAATTCAAATTAGGTTGCCATGACAACGTTACTGTATTTCTGCTGACATCTGTAACCTCAGGTTTTGATGGAGCACTAGGAATCAAGTTTGGGTCAGTGGGTCTTGGTGGCTGCACTGGGACTCCAAACTCTAACAAAGGAAAAAGAAATGCTGAGCATAGACAGGAAGCAGCTGTAAGCTAAACACTGTTCACATCTACACTGGCGATTTATGACAGTCAGATAACTTCTCCATTTTAATTTCTGTTTTTCCTTTACACATTTTCTCCAGACAGAGAAACCCTAATTGATTTACCTTGGACCTCTATGTATGCACTCCATGTAGCTTCGCCACTTGGGGTTGAAGCAATGCAGGTGTACCGACCAGTGTCGCCCAGCTGAGTGGGAAAAGAAAAGAACAAATATTTGAAACAATCAGGCACTCAGTGGGCTAGAAAAGTAATTACAGCTCTCTATGTTCCCCCATGAATATGGATAAACGTATTAGGCTGCAAAAACTCCGAACCAGAAACTTCTTTTATTAGAAGTTGTGATTTTGTGTGCTGTGAAATGAAAATGGATACTTATTTCTGAGTGTTCGTTAAAGAACTGGAAAAACTGCAGATCCTAATTTAATGTTTCCTATTCTGTAATGAACAAACTGAAGGTCAATTCTTGTAGCATCTATTTCTTACTTTGCAAAGGTCCTAGCATATAAACTGAGAAGAAAATCAGATGACAAGACCCTATGCAAATGTCAAACCTTCCGCCTAAATAATGTCTGTGGATTTGTCTAGGCTGCAGCACTGGAGAGCCTGTCATGCTTAAAACAAAGCTTAAATATTGCATAGGGCCTTGTACCTATGGGGTTCCCTGTATTAGTATAAATTTCACTCTACAGCAGACCCAAAAAGAAATCTCCATATGCTCTTCTCATCCAGTTCTGAATGTTGGATTATTTGTCCATATGTGACTTAATCACATTTCAAAAGAGGTGGTTTTTTTCCCCCCCCAAATGAAATGCTATCCTCTTAAGGTCCTAGCCTTAGCAGATGAGCTGAACAGAAGCTGTCAAAAATCAGAGGTTCAAACTCTAAGCCAGTGTACCTTGTAATTGGTAATAGGGCAACTCTAGGGAAGGCAGTAAAGTGATGTATTCAGTCTAACTTAAAAATATACTACGTTTCAAACCACAGAAAAGATAGCAGAGAATAGACAGAAACAAAAATTAACATCATCTTCAAATGTTTTACAGCGTGTGAGGTTCGACCAGCAATATTGACCAGGTGTTTGCTATAACTCCCTAAGGAAGCCAAGTATTTACCAGGTGCCTAACCATTTTAAGGTAGGTTTACACTGTCAAATTAATATGTTTTAAAACTCTTTTGAAAAAGCTACGTACATGGCTCTGTTACTGCAATATGCTAAACACAGGTTTTCTTTACAAACATTTGAAATAATTAGATCATTTTAACCTATTAGTGCTTAAATCCCAAACAATTTTAGGATTTATCTTGCTGAAATACAAGTTTTGCTTTCCCCTTCATGTTTTAAGTACCAAGTAATTCCCTTAATTAATACCTCTTAAAAGCAATTTTCCTTGTGAAATCTGAAATAATGTGCCCTAGCAAAATAAGCCAAGGTGTTCAGTGTACAGAATGAACTATCTGAAAGCATGAAGTATCCAACATTTGAATACATTTACTTAACTTTTCAGCAATTCTGAAAGTAGGATTTACTAGACCAAAAGTGTCTGCAGATGAAAAAACAAAGTGAAACAAACAACAAGAAAATCCGTTTGCAATTTCAGGCTACCTTGGCATATCGGATCTGTAATGCTCCTGTCTCCAGCTGCTTGATGCGAGAGTCCTGGGTAGAAATTAGGATCCCATCCTTTTTCCAGAGGATAGTGGGCATTAAAGTGCCTGTGGCCACACAGTTTAGTACTAAAGTACCATCTACAGCTACAGTCTGATTCATGGGACCCTGTCGAATGACAGGGGGAGGCCGGTCTGCAATCACTGCCAGAAGAAAAAGTAGGAAAGAGATTTCTGCAACTGGAAGCATTTTTCTAATCATCTAAGCAACAGCAGTTGCTTGAGGCTTTGAAACAAACTAAAGACAATTAAGTTATTAAAGTTGGGGGTATGCATTATTCAGGGAAGGGTGCACTACAGTGATGCAAAAGTACAGAATTTTAAAATGATGCACAACACAGTATTTTCAGAAAGTAAAGAAGCATTACATAGTGGTATCTGCTAGGCATCCGCTAGGCATCCTCTAATTCCAATGTCCTTATGAAGTGCTAATGGAATGAAAAAAGACTTTTCAAGTTCATTGTCAAGGCACAGATTTAACCTTGTTCAGCTTCTACCGCACAGCAGGCCTGTACAATAGAATTCATACCTTCCACATTGAAAACCAGAGCAAGTGGGGGATAATGTGGCAAATACGTACTTCTTAAAAAAATTATTGTGTATCATCAACTCATCGTGGTGCTGTTTCCTAATGGGGAGGTGCCCAGCAGTAGGGTAAAGTAAACACAGACTTAATGAAAAGGATCATATTAAAAGCTATCAACGAAGAAATACTTCCCCGTAGTTTCTGACTTTTCATTCCATGATGACTTAATCTACCAATGCAACTTCAAAGTAAAAAAGAGAAACCCACAGTGCATTTGCATCAATTTAATGCATCTTTCACACACTGAAAATTAAATGTTATTGATGTTTTTTTTTAACTGTGCACAAAAGGTGTAAAGCAGTCTCAGTATTCACAGAAAAAAGAATTGTTGTCTACATGAGGTTCTTCTTCCATTATCCAATGGATAATAAAAAAAAGACAAAAAAGATATCTTATTGTGTTTCAGTGTCCTCCTCTATCTCCACCATCCAACATGACATGGACTGATGATCTGAAAATAGCCACAACTATAAATGACATAAATCTGTTCAGCAGTGTCATGAGAGCTCACATAACTTAAAAAACTGGTTTGGTAGTTGAAATATAAACCTGAAGTTCTCATAATTTGTGAACATCAGATATTTCTAAATTACTTTTCATAACAACAGACAGGGTGTTAGTACTGCTTTTTTTGGCTGAATTCCAACTCCCATAATTTCATTTGCATGTTCAAATGCCACTGCGTTTTCAACTGCATAATTTATCCTTTACTTCTTGTCACAACCTGTTGCAATGCACTGTGAGGCCATTAGTATCTTTCTCTGCAGAGACAAAGCATGCTTACTTACAGCCTGTATTTGGCTTTTCTAGGTTTGTAAAGAGGTTTGCACTTGTCAATGGTAAGAAGCTGACTGAGCTGTGCTCTACAGAAAAATCCACTGCCACTGAAATCCATGGCCAATTTAAGTGCCATTGAAGCTGATGGCAACTTCTATTACCACCTTTAGGAATATGGGGGTATTGTTCTGCACTTCACTTTTATAAAAGTACCAAATAAATAGTCCCAAGGCATACAAAACAACTATCCAGCAGACCAGTCCAGAGCATAATACAATTAACTTGATATTTACCAAGTTCAGATGGTATAGGCCATTAACAGAAAAACTCTCAAGTTTCTGAATTTTCTTTTATAAATTTCTTTCTCACCTTGCTATGGCCTTCTGCCCAGTGAAAAATGGGTAAGTGGATTAAGAAATGTGGCTTATCAGTTGTGAGAAACAAGAAAGTATGCAGTCCTATTCCTCCAATCTGCAGGTTCACTGCATATTTCTAGTACTGCATTATTTCTATGTTTTCTATCGGACAAAGGCCTGTTTTATTGAAACTCTCCTCAGGCAACAGCTTCCCTCCACTTGAAGTCCCTCCATAGACTACATATACCCTCTTATTTCTCTAAGTGCTAAGATTATTTTTCCTATGCATCTTTGCTATTAAAAATATGAAGTGTTTCTGATAATTGGCAAATTGGCCTCATACCAGCATTTATTACTGCTTGCAGTCATGCTCCCTGTAGCTTTTAATCTTTTTTTTTTTTTCCCAAATGCTCCTTAAAATGAATGTATAGTACTATTCATTTGTATGTTATTCTACCGACGTCCATACAGGTTGAGGCTTTCCTTGCTATACTGCAGTATTAAAAAAACAGGGAAGACACATGTAAATGGAGATGCTAAGCAAATATACACAAAATAGAATCATAGAATCATAGACAGCTTTGGGTTGGAAAGGATCTTTAAATGTCTAGTCCATTGCCTCCTGCAGTGAGCAGGGACATCTTTAACTAGATCAAGCTGCTTAGAGTCATGTCCAACTTGACTTTGAATGTTTCCAGGGATGGGGCAGCTACCACCTCTCTGGGTAACATGATCCAGTGTTTTACCACCTTCAGTGTAAAAAATTTCTTCTCTATATCTCATCTAAATCTACACTCTTTCAGTTTTAAACCACTACATTTGGCCTTGTTGAACCTTGCGTGGTTAACACGGGTCCACTTCTCAAGCTTGTCCAGCTCCCTTTGGAGGGCAACCCATCCCTCAGGCATGTTAACCACACCACTCAGCTTGGTGTCATCTGCAAACTTGCTGAGGGTGCACTTGATCCCACTGTCTATGTCACTGATGAAGATGTTGAACAGCACTGGTCCCAATATGGACTTCTGAGGGACACCGCTTATCACTGATCTCCATCTGCAAATCAAGCCATCAACTATTACCCTCTGGATGTGAACATGCAACCAATTCCTTATCCACTGAATAGTCCACCCATCAAATCCATATCTCTTCAATCTAGAGAGAAGGATGTTGTGAGGGACCATATCAAAGGCTTTACAGAAGTCCATACAGAAGACATCCATAGCTTTTCAATAACTGGAGTAAAGAGCTAGGCAGCAAGCAATCTGGAAGCAAACTAAATGTAGTGGGGGAAGCTAAAAAAGAACCATATAAATTAACAGATCTGGCAAAAATAAAAAAAACCTGCTAAATACAAAATGGAAATACAATGTTACACAATATCCAAACTTTTAAACTCCTTACAGAGATGGCCAAAATAGAATTTTTATATTCAAAGACATGTAATCCACATTTATGCAAAGCAGATTTCAAAGTAGTGCTGTATCTGCTGTCTTCTAATAAAAATAAAAACTTGGAAAATATAAAATAAAGGCCCCATTACCATCAGTAACTTCCAAGTAGGCTTTTGTAATGATACTTCCTGCAACATTTAACGTCTGGCAGATATAGTACCCAACATCAGACCTCTGGACATTGGTGATTGTGAGGTCACCTGTCTGGGAAACTGAAAATCGGCTGGATGACTGAGGAGGCTGGTATGAGAAAAGCAGATTCTACAAAATGTATAGGAAAGAAAGTGAGAAAAAAAGGGTTAAATAAATTCAAACATCAATAATCTTTAAATCTAAACAAATTTATCTTTTTCACATTTTACATAAAACATTCTGCTCTTAGTACCTTAAGCATGTCTATACCACAACATGAATAGCTTTTATAGCATTTTTTGTGATAAATAGATGCAGATATGCACATATAATTGTATAAGTCTTTTGGGAATGCTCTGTGGTCAATGTTGGGCTCACACAAAGTTTAACGAGCATTAGCAAAGATGGAATATGTACAGATACCATAATGGTGCAACCAGCTGTGGTGAACCTAAGTAATTTGCTTAAAATCCTTTTTTAGAACTTAATTCAGGGCATTCTATTTATTTCATTTAAATGCAGATGTTGGTTTACTGATTTGTATTTTAACTTTTGCCTTCCTAAGAATGGAGCAGTCTTTAAAAAAGAGATGCTGTTTAGGTCTCTCTAATCATAGTGTTTGTGCTCTATAAAGAGCCTTATAATATAGAATTAAATCCTATGCCAGTTTCTACTTAGATAGTTTTGGTATGAAGTACATAATATTTCCCAACAGTGGTGAAAATCAGAACTGCAATCAAAATAATACAAGTCCTTTACACTAAATACTGATTCCGAATTTCTACCTCTGGCTGAACAATCTGTGAATAAGAATACTTTAAGGTCACAATGGCTATTTTTCATCATGTCTGTCTATATTTTGCATTTCCAAATGTATTAGGTATTTCCAAGGTATTAGTAAATCCCATTCAGCAACATCCTCCTCCTCCAATTCCCTCAATCAGCACAAGTTACCACTAGGCAGTCAAAAATGAGCCAGAAAAAATATGTACTAGACAACACTTGGCAAAAAAATATTTAAAATCCAGGTCATACAAAAATACAAACATAATATCCCAGTATACTTGTAACATTGAAGATTATAATCTAAATTTGGTTAGCAGTCTAGTCATACTTAGGTATTTAGGCAGAAATGCTGCAGATAGAGTAAAGAAGCCGTCTCTAAGCATTCTCAATTTCTCTGGCCTATTGTTTTGTAACACAAAGAACCCTGTCATATGGTATTGCACCATTCATTCTTTCATTCACAGGAAAACCAGAATCCCATATTCCTTCTTTCATGCCAATAAAGAATACTTTGTGTCACATCCCTCCTTCAAAAGATTACTCTGAAAGAAAACTGTGATTCTCTTGCTGTGCTATATTGTGTTTCACGCACTGGCTTTCATGATCTTTTACAAAGAAGCTGCTTTTCCCTCCCATTCAAACAAGGAGAAAAGGTGACCCATTCAGGTACAACCCATCAGCCAACGGACTGAGTAGGAAAGTGGATCTCCTTAATGCCAAACTAGAGTCCTACCCATGCAGCAACGCAGATCAATGCAGCAAATGTGTTTGCCAGACAAACACAAACACATAGCAAACTAATAGCTGCACCACACTTTCTGAAAATTTGGGAGTGTTTGGGAGTTCAGACGAACTTCAGCATTAGTCATCTCTTCATCTCTTTGAAGTTCTCCTTCTTAGGTGAAAAGAGTTGCATATTAGTGAGACATGGAATGTTTCTGTTTGTTTCATAAATTTATGTTCATGAAGAAAACAGGAGATTGAGCAAAAGATATCCTCTCTAGTAAGGCTGACATCACCTAGCATGCATGTGACTTAGAAGGAGAGAAGAAATATCCAGCAGCTCCAAGCTCTAGACTTATTTTCCAGCTCTTTAAAACAATAATTAAAATATTTTTCTCTCATGTGACATAATCTCTTCAAGAAA
The DNA here is from genome assembly GCA_033124195.1 of Coracias cyanogaster. Taxonomy (NCBI): domain Eukaryota; kingdom Metazoa; phylum Chordata; class Aves; order Coraciiformes; family Coraciidae; genus Coracias; species Coracias cyanogaster. Next base: position 12,751 of record JAVSBS010024654.1, on the reverse strand, counting down.
CTGCCAGGAAGAAGAGACAGAAAGGCCGTTTTACCTGACTTCCCTCTCTCCGCCAAAAGATGGCTGGCTGAGGGTTTCCAGTTGCTTCACACTGGAAAGTCACTGTTCTTCCCAGTGCAGCTATCTGATCTCGAGGCTTTACAACAAACTGTGGAGGCTCTGAAAGGAAAATACCAAACAAAAAGTAAGTCACACTACTATCAGAAGACCAAAGTTAGCCTATTTGAAAGAACAACTTGCCTACTGACTTTAAATGGTGTAAAACAGAACAGTTCTGTTTCTTTAATAAGGAAAGGCAGAACAGACACATCAGCCTCTGAACAGCCAGTCAGCATCACTCAGCTCATCTTTTCTGTTGCTGGTAATACCAATTAAAACTCTGACTGTGCATCACATGCTTTTATTACTAGCCACTTATGCAAGGAATTAAGTCTCACTGACTTAATGAGACAACTTGAAGAGCAACAGTCATCAATATGAATAAATTTATTGCAATTTGATTTTTAAAGGAGGAGTACAGCTACAAGTCAGAATGGAGAAATCTTTGAGGTTCAACTGGCCCACAGGCCACACTTTGTCAAGGGCTGCAATAAACACTGTTGAGGCTTACTTGCACAAAAGTAATCATCTTTGATTTAGGAAAGCTGAGAAGAGAAAAAGGCCTTAACTGCTAATGTAAGAGACTTTTGATGTAGTTGAGGTCTCAAAAAAATTTAAAGTCAAAAGTCCCAGAAATAGTATTGAACAAAATATAACCATTTAAAATCTTCTGTTCAGTTACTGAAGAGGAATGAATTTAAAGGAACAGCAGAGCTAAATATCTTCCTCATTTACATAGGCAAGAGCATGTTTAAACAAAATATATATGCAAATGAAGGCAAATTTGAAACATCTGCTCAGACTAACATTATAAATACTGCCAGCACTGTCCAAATTGTTTGATCTATACAGACTTCAACGATCCCTTCATCCAGTAGTAAATAGAATGTCAAAAAATCATGTCAGTCACATTAAAGAAAAATCAGCATAGATGACAGCATTAGATATCTTGATGAGGCTAGCACAGAAAAAAATCTAGCTTGTTTTATAGGCTGTTAACTTTCACTCCTTGAAAAATGTGCATTAAATGAAAGTCCATTTACTTATTCATTTCCAAATCGTTCTGATCACCTGTCCAAAACTAACTATGCTCTCCCTCTTATTTGGGTTGAGAATAAAGGGGATGTTCTGAATCCAGCTCTAACAGCTCAGATGTTTTCGGTGTTCTGTTTTTTTGTTCCTTTCAAATGTTACTGTATTTACAAGATTTTCCTTTAAAAAGAGTGTGAATCATAGAATTTGAATGAATCACTAAGGCTTTTTATAAATATCAAGAAATTGTGGCTTTATCTACAAAGAATGCAACAACACTCAAAAGTCCTTTCTAAAAAAATTGCTTTCAGTGTTCCTGTTGGGCAACACTTTCAGTTATCTGTTCCTCATGCCTTGTGTCTCTGTTCCTATTGAGTTCATATTAGAATACACTCTTCCAATGACCCTCCTGCTTCAGGAGGAATTTTTAAATCTCATCATATTATTATTTATATATGGATGCAAATACTACCTTTCCTAGAATTTTCTTAGATAAGAAACTACCCAAAGTGAAGGTGAGATTGACCTACAGTAATTAGCAGACTTCAAAACCTTTAGCTCTGAATGTTTGATCAATACCTTGGAAGATGTGGGAAGACTTTGACATGACAGCATGTTTAATTTAGAATGGAATGTGAAACTGTTGGGGGTTATAAAGTATGAATGGGAAAATGGAGATGAGAGCGAAGCACCTTTGTAATGTTGTCGGATTCTAATAGCAAGAATAAATTTAGCATATAGTAAATTAAGGGCTTTGCTGGTTCTGGACTAGTCTGTGACACAAGATCACACAAAATGGAACTGAGTGTTTCCAAACCCTCTGCTAGTATATAGGATTTATAAGGTTTCAGATTTTGTTGTACTTGAGAATGAATACAGCTACAAAGACATTAAAATTATTTTGACCGTAAGAGAAATAGCTGAATGCTTGTGATTCTAATACCTGAAGATGACTTTTGAGAGACTACTGAAGACAAAAAATGAGGGGAAATTCAGTCTTTCAGGTAATCATGGTAACATTTATGGCATTTAAGTAAGTATATTTTTCTCTAGATAATATTCTAAATATGTATTTTGTACAGATATTATTCTATGTATATGTATTATGCATATGTGTACTATTCTACATCTATTGCCATTAAGGTAAATAATAAAAATCCTATTAGCTTCAGTGTCAGCAGAATTAAATTTTGTTAATAAATTCCATTCAACATTGACAGTATGGAAGCATTTTCCCTGTCTTTTTTTTAACTTAAGTTTGCTTTCACACCTTGTATCATGTACATGTGGTATGTGATGAATAAACTGTAAAAGATGTTGAATTAATAATCCACTTAAGGAAAGAAAAACTTCTATCCTTTGAGACTTTTAAAATACTTTTTTTTTTTTTATGGAACACTTTGAAGTTCAACTAATGCAGCCACTGAAGGAAGAAGACATTAGGATTTGACTCATTACATCATGTAAAAACAGACAGAAAGTTAGCAACCCATTACCTTTCTCTTTGTCATTAAGTTACCCATACTTCATGCAGAATTTATTCTGTGCGATGTGTCTTGTCAATAACAAGTAAAAGATGGGAGCTGACTGGTTGAAGGACATGGAAGGGGATGGATGGGAAGGGGAGGAGAAGTTCCCGTCACAGTGATACGATGACTAGAAGATGGCCAATAAAATTTCAACTTACCAGACACAACTAAAAACAAAAACAAAACAAAAAGAAAACATGGAATAAATAAAATTGAATAGACATGAGACAAAGCAAAGAATAAAGCAAAATAAAGAAAATAAGTAAAAAGGACCCTTGATAAGGACCTTAGAAAGCACACATATATTCTGATATATGGAAAATAGGTTTAAAATGCGGAACCACTTATTTTTTATTTTATTTTTAAGTAGAAGTCTCTATTAAATGCTGAAAGTAGGCTGTGGAGGAAAATGGATAATAGACTGAAATAATTGTCAGACAACCTGGGTCCTATTCCAAGCTTTTCCAATGAACTGCTGTGTAACCTTGAGTAATTGTTTTTTTTCATATTATCATTTCTCTGTATCAAGACCTTTCCATGGTAAAATTAACTTGAAATCTCCAGTAAATATCAATCTGCAACACTGCTGAAATGGAACAGGGACATTTATGCCCCTTCTAAAGCATCCAAAAATCTACAAATGGAAAATACTTTTCTGAGGCTAATAGTTATTATAACGGAAGTTTATTTAAAAATTAATAATACGCCGAGGCATTTAGCCCCCACATTAGTTCCTTTAGTATAAGACCACTGTATCAAGGTCATAATGCTCACTATTAAATTGCAAATTCAAGCTAAACCGCAACTAAAATTAATTTGAAAAGATTCTTAACCCTTTTCTTCGCCCCCCCCCCCCACCAAACCTCAATTTCACTAAAATGTTCAAAACCAAAGATTTATGGCAAAATACTAGATTTTTCAATAGAAATTGTCAGTGGAAAATTATATCATATTAGCTTCCTAGTTGAAAATTTTCATTAACTTTCAAATGGCATAGATCCTGACAGGCTCACTTTGCTTCTAAAATAAAGACACGTTAGAAAGCATTCCAACTACAGATCACTAACTGAAAGAACAGATTGAAAATAAAAATTTTAAAATCACGTATTTCCAAAATACACACAAAAAAGTCAATCAAAAATGTTAGTCCATAAATACACCTTTTTAAAAAATGCATGTAACAAATAACAAGCCCTTCAACATTTTGGTCTTACTGCTCTATGTTGAGAGTAAAACAACCATTGTTCAGCAGGGTACATTTTCGCATTGAGTAGGTAAGCACCTGCAATACATCACCCTCTAATAAAACACATGGAGGAAACTAATAATACCCAGTTTGCCAACATTCATTAGATATGAGGAATAATAGCTTACTGTTTGAATAAATACAGAAGGCTCCAGATGTATTATGAAAACAAAGCAGAGTCAGATACAATATTCAAATTCGGTTCATGTCGAAGCCAAGAAGCTACAGCTGAATGAGCCAAAACCAGATCATATGGAGAATTCCTTTTTAAAGGAAATAATCCCAAACAGAGGAAGTTGAAATTACACTTTTTCAAAGATTTGGGTTTCATTTCTATGGAAGTATTCTGGATGTATGTTAGCCTTCCTGAAGGGTGTGGGCTCAGCATTTATCAGAGAAACGAACAATTTTCCATTACTCAAGTAGTGCCAAAAATAGAAAAGTTCTGACTTGGTAGCAATGAAAAGTTGCCAAGACCCTCTACTGAAAGCTCACTTGAAAACTTTTAACAGATAGACATCTGTCTTAGTTGCTCAATTACATTTCTACAAATTAAATTAACTTCTAAGTGCTGAATTTCCCTTTTTTTTTACCAGACGTTTGTGATACTGTAGGTCAAAAATAACCCTGCCAAGCAAATGTATTTTTTGCCCACCTGTAAAAACAGATGGGATACTGATACATGATACCTAATACATACTGATAAATGATACATAAATAAATCCCTGCAAAAACAGGGCATCATACTGGTTGCAAATCTTGCAGCAAGGGCACAGGGGTGCAATTTCACAGAAAAATTTAAACAGTTCTGTCAGGGGGACATCATGTGGTTTAAAAGAACAACAGTAATAGCAACAACTACAACAAAGACCATTTTCTCAGTTTGATTTACATCCCATTGATATCTAAGGTTACTAAAACTGAGACGCAAACAGTTTTTCCTCTATTGTGGCACATCTCATTTGACAGCATTTTCAATTATAAAGTAAATCAATTTTCCAATGTTAATCATAACTTTTCACATGGCAATTGGAGGGAAAAAACCTATTTGTAAAGACAGGAAGTTAGCATGTAAAACCACAAATACCAAAGGAATAATATTTTTGCTTTTCAAATAATTTCCTTTACATGTGAGGTTTTTCAGGGAAGACGTGCACAGTCACTGAACAAAAAAGGAAAGTGTTTTCCAGAGTAGTGAGGTGATTTTTCAATGCCTTTTTCTTGCCAGCAGTCCTGTCCTATCAACCTCTCTGGGACTATTGGTATCACTAAATCAACTTGCAGGAGTAGGAATTTGCAGTTTTAGGTCTTAAACTAGGATAATCAGTTTGGAAGTAACCTAGGAGGTCTCTAGTCCAAACTCCTAGGGTCAGCTATGGAAACAGACCAGATTGCATAGGGCGTGATCCAACTGGGTCTTGAAAACTTCCAAGGACTGAGAATGCACAGCCTCTCTGGGCAACCGGCTCCACTGCTTGAATGTCTACCCAGTGAAGAAATTTCTCCTCATACCCAGCTTCAACCTACCTTGTTTCAACTTAAATCCTTTGTCTCTTGCCCTCCCTCCATGCATCACTGTGACAAGCCTGGCTCCATCCTACCAACAACCTCCCTGTAACTATTGAGGGCTACTGTTATGTCCCTCCTGAAGTGACCTCACAGGTACGTATGAGACCTCAACATACTATGTGTGATACCAACATCTTTAAATAACTTATTTTGTCATTATTCTCACAAAGGTGAACGCAAATGTTAACCTAGTGTTTCTCCATAACTGATTGATTTCCTCATATTTAGAAATAAATATTACAGGGCTATGTATATTTCTCAGTCTGATATTGGACAAGCTATAAAATTCAAGTACCCAGTTCTTGAAAGCTGTGGTAGTAATTACGTATCTCAAAGAGCGTAAAATTATAGATATTTTCAATTATTTATACTAATAAGGTGCTTCTGAGATACAAGGTGGTACTGAATTACAAAATAGTATTTTGTTCTGCATATTAAATACTCATTCATTATTGTTGTGGATACCTGCCAGGTACTCAGAAGATGTCTTGTTACACAGCTGACACGAGCTGAGTACTTTGATTTAAACTCAATGCGTTTCATATTTGATTATTTAAATACAAACCTTTATGTGTTCAAGGACTGCTTGACACCCATACAGGCTATTATAAAGGAAGCAAGAAAGTGTAATTCTACACCAGAAAAATGAAATGATCCCAATCTTCAGGCCAATAATTACATACCATGATCAAGCTCATATACAATCTTCAGCTTCTGTACAAATCTTTGGCCGTATGATTAATCTAGGAAATGGCAGTCACAATGAAATATAGATCACGTTCAAGTAATTTTGTGACACATTAATCTCAGTTCAAGTGAAAAATATCAGAGGTTAAATGTGCCTGTAAAAACAAACTGGTAGAAGATGGGATGCGAGCATGAGCCTATGTGCTGAAGAGACAGTGGAGCTTGGGAGCAGGCATTTCTGATGTAGTTGGCCAGGCAGTGATTAGGCAGTGCGAGAGGAGAAACTCCAGAGCTAGCAACAGAGTCTAGAGATAGCTACATTATCTTTCATGGAGCATTGCAGTGCTGCAGAATGGTTGAAACTCAGCTGTTTATAGTCTCGGTATGAAATAACCCACTGTTAACTGTCTGAAATGAGTTGGTACTGCAAATTTGGGCACTAGCATTACATGCAGAGAAAATGTGAGAGTCTGAGTACGTTTAGCAAACTGGTGAAAATCTGACTGCTCACTCCTTAAAAAAAAAAAAAATTCTGAACAATTTAATTTTCCAATTCCAAACAAAAACTCAGCTAAAAAGCTGTCAACCTCTTCTATTAATAAATACCTTTCATTGCTAAGTCTGCTAAACTCTGAAATCTAATTAACTACTTTTCACCTTTGAGGACCATTGATGGCCTATCTGCAACACGATTACCAGATATCTATGTTGGCGTTTTGCAAAAACTATTATTAAGGGAGACAGTTCAAGACAATGTGCCACGTTTCATCTCCTATGCAGTCATTTGTAGGCTATTTGTTCTTATCAAAGCAATCTGAAACACCTAATATCCTGGATATGCATATCTCTCAGCAGGCACCTGTGGGAAGTATCACTTTCTACAGAGAAACAAATAAAGGCCAAAATCTATTCTTCTGAAAAAATACAAATGCTGATATTCAGCTGTCTCCTGGCTTCAACCTGTGGAAAATATGGGAAAATAACACCAGGTACATTACAAAAGACTTGGGGTACATCACTTCTCATCCTCGTTGGTTTTCATTTTTTAAAAAATTTATTTATTTTTTATAACTGACCCACAGTTCCCCTTCTGCTAAACACTGAAAATTTGTCACATGCTGGGCAGTACCACAGAAACAGGCTGGCTAGAGTCTGTACCCTACATGAAAGTGCCTCTCCTAGAGTCCCCGACGGGCTGCCAGCTGCACTTCTCACTTGTGCGCTTACAAGTGCTGCACTCTGAGCGGCTTGTGCACTCACTCACGCGGCTCCACTCTAAGCCAGAAGCCACAAGACAGCTGCAGTCTGGAAACTGGGAAGCCACATCACCATGACATTCACTCTGACCATGCAGGGCAGAATATATTATCTCATTTTCAGCACAGGGCACATTCCTGGCAGGCTGGATTTAGTTTACACCTCCTAACTCGGTAACCAGAGAGAAAGGGCAGGTGCCTGTGTGTGCTCTAGGAGAAAGTAGTTTGATGATGAATGAAAGCATTGCTCCTTGGTGCTGACAGTACAAATAAAGCCTTGCAAATCTGAGTGCATTTAAGAACTAGTACACATAACAGGGAGAGATACAGGCGAGGATATGGCTTTAGAACACAGAATCATTTAGGCTGGAAAAGACTCTAGGATCACCTAGTCCAACCTTCATCGAACATCTCCCTAACACCTAGACCATGTCTCGAAGCACCATATCTACCTGTTTTTAGAACACCTCCAGGGATGGTGACTCCACCACTTCCCGTACCTAAACATGCACGTCACAACACATGCAGCACAGCAGTTCCATATCAGTAACTCCAGAATCATTTTTAGAGATCAACTTAAAGCACCATGGATTACAAACCAATGATTGTCACCCCTGCAGCAAGCAGGAAGGTATCTGTCCTCAGCTCTGTGGCAGAAGCAACAAGCCATGTGTTTTGATAGTTTGCTGGTTTCATTATAGGCATTAAAATGTTGCTAAGCTTCTCTACTCTCTTTGGTGGCTTAAACTCTACCCTCCACTGATAAACAGCATAAGATCTGTACATCAAACCTCCTGCTTGGGTGTTATTTTGATTGCAAAACCTATCAAATGGCACTGACTCCTTATGGATTTCTGACCATTTAATTTAGGCTGAGAGGTGTTTACCTCCTCAACTCTAATTGACAGGGCTGGGCAGTAAAATCTGGCTCTATCTCAGCTGTGTCTCAGTTGTGGAACTATATTATCTTAACGTCTGCTTCACAGCAGGCTAATAAATCTTCCCCTTAAAACGTTTAAAAAGTCAAGATGAAAAGGGCTACGCAAGCATGTGTGTATTTGTATATGCATGTGGGGGAGGAACCTACTGCAAAAAAATGGTGGGAAGAGAACAGTGTGTAAAAGGTATTCATAAGAGATTTTTTTATTTGCAACTGATTTTCCTTATACTAGCTACAAAATCACAAAAATCTTTCCTGCAGGAATCAATGAAGATTTCTCAGGTTAATACACATAGTATACAGTTATAAACCCTGTAGTCATTGCCTCAAGGTGAGAAGAGAAATCTGAAATATGGGGGGTTAGAAGACAGAGAGAGGGAGAGGGGCTGAAGGTCTTCCAGAAGTTCCTCTCCTAGTCTCCCCTCCCCCTTCCTTGCTGAGTCCTCCTAAACTATCCTATAAACCAAATACAATTTAGAAAGCACACTTAGGACAAGTCTAACTCCATCTATTTAAAAACTAAAGTAAAGCAGTAAACTGTGGAGTCCTGTCTCGCAGGCTTCTCTTTGTGGAGAAGAATTGTCTTCCACTCTGTGTTTAAAAAGAGCTGAGGTAATTTTAGGCACTGCTGCAATTTAAGTAGTCGTGTCTACAAATATTTATACTAAAGGCTTTTAAAAGAGTGAAAAAAGATACATTAGTTTTAAATAAGCTGTGGAGAAATACAAAAAGATGATAGCTAGATACTATTTGAAGAATTCTTAGGAGCTTCCTACTGCATTTTTTGACTCACAGTAAAAGATAGTAGAGCTGAAAAGGAAAGGGAGTGGGATTTGTTTCCCAGCTGTTTATGATAGCACAGTTTTCTTCTTGGAAAGAAGTACTTGAAATCCATAGCAACCTTCTTATAATAAGTTAAAGCTATTTGTGAAAAGTGGCCAAAGCCCCATGATCAGTGGATACCAAACATAAACTGAAAATGGAAGGACAATAAATCCCTATAGTGCAGTAACTTCTAATCATTAAATAGTGTCATTTTTGGAACGCAATACTCAGTAAGGAATACTGCCAACTGAAACAGATACTATTTCAAAAGAAATCTGGACTTCTTTTTATGAGGACATCACACTCCCCACTTAGAGACAACCCAAATTTACATATGGGACACTAATAACTGAACTTTCTTTTTAATAATGTTAACAGGAAGGTAACCACAACATGTTACTAAATTTTAATTATCAGTAACAAAAATACAACTTACAAGAATTCCACACAAGAATGAATTATTCATCAGGTACCGGGAATTTTTACTGGGATGGAGGTAGAAAAGGAAACAAGTTGCTCAAGGAAATAAATACAATGTGCAAAAATAAAATAAAAAAATTCAAGGACACTCAAGCCGGGTTTTCATACAATGAAGCAGAGCTTCATCACTACCAAAAGATGACAAGGCTATCAAAAATTGCTGGTAGTCTGAAACAAAAGTGTTGCTGTAGCTCTGATGGTCTAGGGATATTAGCAAACATGTTTTGAGGTTTAGTCAGGTTAGTCATACTCTTCAAGTAAAATATCTGACAAGATCTGAATACCCAAGAACTCTTCAGGAAGAGGTATAGAAGAGCCACCAGACTTTGCTTGTGGAAGACTGGACCACAGCAAAACTCTCAGGTGACTTCTTCCTCTGTACTGAGACCCAAGTATCAATGTGCTACTTTAACAGTGTCAACAGAGAGGGTGGTTGCTTAATTTGACGAGAGCCCCTCATTGTGCCACTGACAGATGCAAAGAGAACAGAAGTCCCTTCAGTGCTGTGTTTAGAGAGCACAGGACATTTATGAGAACAAGACAAGCAACCTGATGTCCATCCACACCGCTTTGTTTTTTTGTTTCTCAATCCTCTCATCCTATTACATACTTAAATAGAAAAAAAAAAAAAATCACCACAAACTTTGGGAATTAAAGTGTGGTCAGAGGGACATGCAGATACCCCCTGCAAAAATAATGTGAGCATACTTGATATTTAGCAGTTTAACCAGAAGAAGCTGTTTTTCTCTTGTACTGGAATACTCTGATACTAAGCCTACTAGGTGATTTAGACTGCGTATAAAGACCGCAAGGTACTTTATTACCAGTTCTTGAGTGTTATTCAGCACTTAACAATAAAATACTTCAGTGTTCAAACAAAATGTAATTTGTAGTAACAAATGATACCCAAAACAGCTTATCAAAATAATGTTTGAATGCACTGTTATTGTAAGTCAGAAGTTTTTTTGTCAAGAACTGCTTCAGAGATGACTGATTTTAATGATGCATGTAAACTAACAAAAATAAGAGAGTGCACTTTAATGACTGTATAGCCCTTATGGAAATCACTTACAGGCTACAAACAAGGCAAAAATATACTGTGTATTACCTTTTTATGGATGTTTAGCATAATCTAATAAAGCCTACTTTTATTTCAGAATGAAAATATAGCAGAAGTACTTTTTAATGAACAATCAATGAAAATTATTATTCCTTGGACTCTAGTTAAATTTATACATAAACCCCCAAATCTGCAAACTCAACAACTTGTAGTAAAATTCTAATTTGTCTATTCCAAAGACAGAATTATTGAAATGTTATCTTTAGAACAGCAGTCACAAGTCTGCAACAGTGAAGCTAATAAAAAAAAAAATCTTCCCTAGTCATGGGATTTAGGAACTTGCAGGCACTAGAAAACAGCCTTCACATTTTCTTTTCTACTTTTAATTGAGTGCTGAAGCATGCTACACAAATCTATTTTCTTCAATTCTCTGCAGCAAGTGATTAAAAGATAGAATTTTTAAGAACTTTACAGTAAATAAAACCCTCTCAGAAGGGAAAAGTCTCTAACTTCAAAGTATTTTTATAGAAATCTTTCTCCAAATTATTTGGACTCCTGTTCTACTTGCTCAGAAACATCTGTCTCAAGTACTTGCTTCAAAGTACTAAATTGCAGGAAGGAATCTCAAAAGTTTTGAAGCGTTCTTTCCCTGTAACCAATTGCTGTCACTGTTTTGAGACCCTACATAAAAAAATGAAACTCCATAAAAGCCCCTAAAAACTATAGAAGCAGTAATTTATTAAAATATGTCACATGGATTTGAAGCAACTATAAATAACTTTTTTTTAATATTTTGATGAAATATTTACTGATTCTGTCTTTTACCTGTATTTTAGAAATGCTTCAGGAATCTTAGTGTTCATCACTTGCATCAGTAGAACAAGCACCTTCAGGGCACTAATATTTTCTTCAGATAGTTTCCTCAGTTCCTTCTGATTAACTTTTAAGATTTATATTCCTTCACCAGAAAAAGATGGCAGTCAAACTCCTCAGATCCCTGACAGAAATCTGAAGTGTTGTCATAGTTCACAGCAGTCATTAAGGGGGAAAGGGATGCCTCTTTAAGCTATACAAATCACAAGAGATAGTTTCCCTTATTCATCCTGCCAAAAGTTTATTAATTAAAAAAATCCTGAAGTTCATAGGACAATCACTACTCTTCCTTCCTCTTTCATGGGGACTGAAGACAGAATATGGCCTAAAATTAGTTCTTTCAAAAGAAGAGCTACTGACTTAAAGACAGGCATGTGGACAAATTCAGATTATACCATATACCTCAACAGCATATTTGTAATCCCATAAAAATGTGAATTTTGCCTTTGTTATTTTAATGTAGGTAGCTCAGATGCCTATAAAGTAATTACATTTAAATTCAGTTTATAATGTGTACCAGCAACATGACACAGTGGAAACATTTATATGGTATCTGACAGATAAAAGAGCAAATCCTATTCCTTTTCATTCCAGGTGGTATTCGCAGCCCTACCCAGAAGCCTTATCAAATATACGTCTTTCACAGCTCGCCTTGAAGCTACTTTGTACAAAGAGGGGTGGAAAGAGGAGGAAATTCCAGACCTGAAGCATGTGTCACCTTTTCAGATTAAAATTCCTTGTCAGTTGACTAGTATAGCAAAATCGCAGCCAGAAGTCACTTCTCAAAAGTTCTGCTCACTATTCACCTTGCTGTCAAGCTCTGTTAACCCTAAAATTAATGGCATCAGAAGTTAAAAGACCCTGATATCAAAGATCACCACCATAAAATAAAAATTGGCCAGTGTGATTTCCATAGGAATTCTTCTTTTCTCCTGCCAAGCTGATAACACTGAATGTATTTAGTGCCTTTGAATGGCCAAATTTATATTTTACAGTTCAGTCATTGCTGCAGCATGTTTAGGTGCATATGCAGGGCACGGCAATGCAGCAAGGATCATGAGCTCCTCCAGAGCCACTACTTGAGGAAGAAGAATTAAGAACTCAAAGCTGTATGCCACCAAACTGCTGGTGATTCACTGACAGTAACCAAGAGTT
>JAVSBS010024653.1:0-21751 GCA_033124195.1 Coracias cyanogaster | reverse complement strand
TGGGCAGCCTGTTCCACTGCCTAACTACCCTCTCAGTGAAGAATTTCCTCCTAATATCCAATCTAAACTTCCCCTGATGCAACTTGAGGCCATTTTCCCTCATCCTATCATTACTAATTTGAGAGAAGAGACCAACACCAGCCTCACTACAACCGTCTTTTAGGTAGTTGTAGAGGGCAATGAGGTCTCCTCTCAGTCTCCTCTTCTCCAGACTAAGCAAGCCCAGTTCCCTCAGCCGCTCTTCCTAAGCCATGCTTTCCAGACCCCTCACCAGCTTCACTGCCCTTCTCTGGACCCACTCCAGCGGAACGAGCAGCACAAACCTGTATTAGATTTATGAAACACTGAGTCATCCAGTGAGGCTGAGCTGCCCAGAGGTGTTGTGGATGCTCCATACATTCCTGTAGGTTCTCAGATGGCCGTGTCTGTCATTTTGTGTGGCATTTTAGCTACATCAGCTCCGGCAATTGCAATTCACAGGACACCCAAGCAAGGTGAAGCGTCAGTTTAAAGATGGAGTGTTGGCTTAGTAACTTAATTTTTAAATATAGAGATTTTTTTTTAAGCTTGCCTTCCAAAAGCAAAGAGGGGGTCTAAATGCATTTCTCTATTCTTCTGGGAGCTTGAGGCTCCTGGGGGCGACTTCTATGTTTAAACTGCCTTAGTCAGCACAGTAGCAGGTTACTGCAATTGAAAACTGGGCAATTACCAGTTTCCCCAAGCAAGAAATATGATATACCCAGCAAATCTGTCTAACTTCATTAGGAAAGCTGGAGTGAAGGCATTTTGCCTTTCTTTACCTGGGGGTTAGGTGCTTCTAAATGTCCTTTCTAAATTCTTCTTAAAATGTTTTTCTCTTGGGCCTGCCTATTTCTTCCTGTCCTGGTCAAGCACTGCTACCCTCTGCTCCAGTGCTGCCACTGCCACCCCAGCGTACTGGGTATGCCCAAAAATTTTCTCGTGAGGGCTTTTCTGGCTTCCTTGTCTGCTGCGGGGAGTTTGGGTAGGGTTGTTTTAGGTGATGTATAGAATTTAAGGCCCTAATACCACAGGTGATTCTGTGTAGGAGTAAACCTGTACCCATTTACAGCCCCAGTCTCCAAGGGATGGGGATGGAGTGCCAAGGGAAGGGTGAATGACAGGGCTTTGAGTTAGTCACAGCCTTCAGATCATATAAAAAATTGCTCCCAATTACCTAAATATTACATGAGTAGCTAATAAACCAGATATCAGTTCTATAAAGAGTTATAATTAGTTATCCTGGGTGAGACAGATTTAATATAAAGCTTGAAAATGAATCAGACTCCCTGACCCCTGTCCCTGCAGTCTTGGTCTGAAGGTCAAAACCTGTCAGGAGCAGAAGTCAAAAGTCTTGTCTTGGACAGTCTGTGAACATCTCAGGGTACACTATTTGAGAGGAAATGGCCTCAAGTTGCGTCAGGGGAGGTTTAGATTAGATATTAGGAAGAAATTCTTTAGTGAGAGAGTGGCTGGGCACTGGAACAGGCTGCCCAGGGAGGTGGTGGAGTCACCATCCCTGGAGGTGTTTAAAAAACAGTTGGAACTTGAGGCTATGGTCTAGTGGCTAGGGAGATGTTGGGATGAAGGTTGGACTGGGTGATCCTGGAGATCCTCTCCAACCATTATGATTCTATAAGTATTGGTGTATTTTTCCTGGTTACAGAATTTCACATGAGAATTACAGTTTAGGTTATTTCATGGTTGCAAAAAGAAGTTTGAAATAATAAGTAAAGTTTGCAAACCCAGAAGCAAAGTCTAATATGAAGAATCAATTTTTTGTTTTAATCTCATATCTTTTAGAGCTTTTAAAATTGCTTTTGTTGGGCTGATTTATGGTACCTGAGAACTTAATCAGCAAAACTTCAAATCTTTTAAACATAGTATAAATTAATTAAAATAAAACTAAGTCACATGATTCAAATCTTCTAGCAATGTTAGGGTGACATTAGAACAGCCGCACTTGTCATCCATCAGTGAGCAGCCAGCAGCGAACTTCAGATCCTGCACAGGCTGTTACTTGGACACTGATGGATCCTTGTACTGTATATATGTATATATCAGTATTGTTGCATGACCGTCTAAAGTGGCTCACTTATACTGGATTTTTCTTTTACAGATTGTGGGGGCTGTGGTTCAGAAATAAAAAATGGGCAGTCATTGGTTGCCTTGGACAAACACTGGCATTTGGGCTGTTTTAAGTGCAATATATGTGGCAAGCTACTGAATGCAGAGTACATCAGCAAGTAAGTTATTTAGAGGAGTATTTTCACTCGTTTTCAGCATCCTTTTAATACCAAATAATTAATTTAGCATTGCATAGCCCTTAGTTTTTGTTCATATATGTTTGGAGATACATAAAAGATTAGAGATTCTCTAAATTGTATTAAAAGCAGAAAAAATCAGATTAAGAAAAGTAGAAGTTGAATTTTCCGTTTATCTGGAATGGGACTTGACAAAGCAGCTATGCTGTAGAAAGGCAATGGCTGAAGTATGCTTCAAAGCAACGAAGACACGCCCTTAGTTATCTGTGTTTGACTTTGTGCAATGCTGTAACATGAACAAGCAGATATTATCCTTTCCATGTGTCTCACATAAGCAAAAATGTTCTCAAAAAGTTCATTAAGGAGGGTCGTATCATGCTTTTGTGCTACTCCAGATGCTTGTCCAGTCAGATTTGGACTGAATGTGATGACAGCAATGAGGGGCAGCACAAAGCACATGCAGACCAAGTCCCACGTCAACACTCATATCAGTCTGGTGAGATACAGGGCTTTCACTGCCCAAGGCACCTGGGATTAATTTCTGCTTCACAGAAGTGTGTTGATACGATGAAACTTTCCTAAACAGCTAAGTAACTCAATCACCAGTGCCCAGAGATGATGGAGTTTCAGAGCCAGTGTCCCAGTGACTTTCAGCAGTTCTTTGGATTTAGCTTAGTGCAAGCATAACATCTAATTTCACAGCTTGCACTGGAGAAGCAATATTTAATGAAAGGGCGTTCTTAAATAAGGTTTTGCATTATCTCAAAAGTTATTCTACTCTGCTATATTGTAGTACAGTGCTTTTTTTACTTGTTATTTAATAATAAAAACCCCATGAATTGTAAAGATGTAGTTATTGTGAAATCCTCTTTTTAAAAAAGCTAAATGCCAAACAAAATAGGAGAAGAAAGGTCCTGGCTTCGATTAATTCAATTAATTATTGTGATAACTGGTACATTAGTCTCTAAGCAATCCAACCTGTATGCTGTAAAATTAATTTTTAGGTTTCTCCAGAGAAATGTCCAATAAAATTATGCCTCTGCTAACAAATCTGTCTGATCATGGGCTGTTTTACAATAACAAACTAAACATATTTAACTATGTTAAACTTGCATTTTGAAACTAGAGAAGATTCTCCAGTTTTCTTCTAAAGTGACTTATTTTCATTCATCAGTTTAATGGTCTAAGTGTAAAACTTTGTAAAATTGTGATCTAAATCTAAAATTAACAAATAGATTCACTTCAAACCAATAGCCCAAGTGTTCTCCTTCTGACTTTTTAGAATAAAAGCCAACTCCTGGTTTATTCTTTATATTTTAAAATTGTGCATTATCTGCAATCACTTGTGGTGATGAAATAACTATCCACATCATGTAAGATCTCTTCTGCTCATGTTGAAGTTCTCATAGTTCTTACTGGCTTCTATGGAGCAGATTCCCATGTCTGTCTTTAAGCAAGTCCAGTCAAGAACATCAGTAGACTTAAATGTTAATCAAAACTTGGTTTACCATCAAGATATTCAGTTGAGAAATTACTCTGTGCAGTCTAAGATTAGATCTAAAAGATTAGATGATAGATATATTAGATGATGCATATATTAGATGAATTAGATGGTAAGTAAAGAGGGAAAGAATAATGTGTAGAAATAACTGTTTTTTCCAAAGAGGGGGGAACACGTGGAAGTACTTAATGAGGAGCACTATCAAAACAAATGGCGTGAGGGTCTCAAAGACCAAGTGTTTTGACAAGCGGAGAGGCAATGGCTGAATTCAGTGATAAAACAGGGAAGTGGGATTGTGGTAGACTCAGAAGGGCCAGAATAGTTCATTAACTATTCAATTACTTACAAAATTAATAAAAACAAGTACCTGGGAAGTGAGAAAGTCCATAAACACCTTATGAAGTGTTGAAGCATTACAAATTTTAGCTGTATAATCTCCCAGCAAACCTGTAAGCCTACATAAAGCAATCTCTGTACGGCCTGTTGTTCCTCCCTAGGGATGGTGTTCCATACTGCGAAACTGATTATCATGCGAAGTTTGGTATCAGATGTGACAATTGTGAAAAGTACATCACAGGAAGAGTACTTGAGGTAAGGACAACCTGTTGTTGAAACACATTTCCAAGTGTACAAGAATTTGCTCTTTTGGGTGGCATCGTATGCTCACACGTTAGTGTTAATGCAAGAGTGTAGTGTTTCTTTTATGAAATACTAGAAAATTTTTCAATAATTCTCTTTTGTTTCTTCTGTTAATGATTTGATAATACACACACTCCCTAAATGGATATTTGTGGTGATGGAGAATGTTATGGTAGCAGAAGTAATAAGTGAGTGGGTTATCGGGCACATTGTAATACTTACACTAATTTCCTTTGTAATTTCTGTGGTTTGATTCTGTTTTATGTTCCCCAGAGTTAGGATTAAGCTGTTGAAACACTAAATGGAATAATTGGAAATGTATATTTGCACCCAGAAGTGAGCTATGTTGCAGGGATTTTTTTGAGTTTGTTGTTCTGAAAAGCAAGGAGGTTGGTTAGTGTAGGTGCATGTTTACAGTTTGTGCAAATGAGATTACCACATAACTGACCCAAGGTCAGAAATGAATGTGTTCCTTTGATCTGAATAGAATTTATCTTTGGATCTAAGCATACTGTTATCTTATCAATGTTATTGGTTATCCACTTTTTCTTTCTGCTCTCTCCCTATATCTTGTGATGTACTGGAGTTAGGAAGAGATTCCCTGTGTTGCTCGGTTCACTCCTTTCTCTTCATCAGTTAAGAAAGCCTGGAGAAGTCCCAAAGAACTTCCACCAGAGAAACAGCTGATAGGAGTCATACAAAAGTTTAACTATCCAAATGGTGGATAATATAGCTAGGTAGAAACTGAGAAGCAAGTGCAAGGAAACAATGAGTCCATAAAGATGGTGTGATACAGTGTTAGTGTTAGCATGGGAGGATTTCCTATTATCAAATGTTACAGGTATCTCAGAAAACAGACTTCTAATAAGGGTTTTGAAAGAGTATAAAGACAGCTTTCTTAGTTTTTACAGACAGCTCTCTCCAATGGGAGAGACAAGTACAAAAACCAGAAGAAAACATTAAATTAAAGACCTTCAAAAATGTGAGAGACAACCAGTGGAAGCTGCTGCGTTTTTTCAGAGCTGTCAGCCTTTGACACTGAATGAAAGGTAGTAAGAGGGAGTGGTTTTGATGGTGAAGCTAATTTACTTATATTTGATGCGGTAAAGAGAGAGAGGTGAACGCAGAGAGGGGTGTCACAGTCAAAGCTATAGCAAACTTGCGGTACACTTACTCATAGCAGGTTACAGGGATTAATACTAAGATGAGAGAAGAACAGAATGTCCAATTTCTTTGCTGACTTCTGGCTTCACAATATTGTGTCTTTCTTTCTTGGCTCTTGCCTTGAAATATCTGTACAAAACCCACTCCATTTGGTAATATTTTACCCACAGTACAGTTAAACAATAACGGGTGTGATGTGAATAAGAAGTGGGCCCTTACCTGTTTCTGTGGATGATGAAGAGGAAAAGAAGTTTAAAAGATTTGCATAGTAACTGTACTGAGTTGGATTTGTGGGACCTGCAGGCACGTATGGCTGTACCTGTTTCTTCTAACTGCTTGGTGAAAGCGTACTGAAGGGAGTTCAGTGGTTTTACTGTAGATGTACCAATAACAGACTTGAGAAAAGCTAATTCTTTAAAGCTGTTGTAGGAATTTTACCATGACTGATTACATGTGTCATTGTAGTTGTAGGTGATGTTTTTAGTTAGTGCATGTGTGCCCCCCTCTTCTCCCCTTCCTCACTGCTGCTCTGATGACAGTGCTATAGGACGGATTCTCATCTTACGTTGCTACTGGTGCAGGCTGGAAGTGACTTCATGTGAAGTCTGTGGCATTTAACTGTGGAAAAAATACTGATGCAAGATTCTGAAACCTTGATGAGAGAAAGATGAGGAGAAAAGACTTCTGCAATCTGTAAAAGCACAGCAGTGTCAGATAGCGTCACTGAAAAATAGGAAAGATAGTGTGAAGTTAGTATGAAGCAGACAATGGAATTGAACTGGTACAATAGTATTTAATGTCTGGAGGCTTGTTACAACAGCTTTGATACTTTATGGCCTATGACCTTCTTTCCATAAGACAGAATAAGACAATTTGTTGTTTTGTGTGCAACAAAACTAACAAAGTTTGAATATGTTCTATGTGCGTGTCTTGCATCCCAGGGTGCATGTCCTATGTCCTATAGGTCCTGTTCCTCAAGATGTCTCCCAAAATGCCTGCTCCCATCCCCTCTGTTTCCTCATGAAATATCCCAAGAACCTTCTTTACTTTTCCACTGCTTGTTTACGTGGTCGAGAGGTGACACACAGTGTGAGGCCTGTGATTTCCATGAGCCTTTGGACCTCTGTAAGGGTTGACTTTAACTGGCCGTTGAGTTTCCTTGTTGACCATGGAGAGCAGTTACGTGAGGAGGCAGCACAGACACCTCATTTCATTTGAAAGCTGGACTAAAAGTTATGACCTAAGCAGATTTGAAAGAACACAGAGACTGTATCTATAGCTAGCGTGGTCAAGTCATTTGTTGTTCGTCTGCAGCAAATGGACTTGTTCCGTGAAAGGCTTAGAACTGGGGCTGATCTCTTCCGTCTGGTAGTGGACTTGTTGTGTGTTTGTCACTGGCCAGCTTGTTGATATGTTTGTGTATCTGCTGGTCAGGAAAGAAGAAGAGAAAAATAGCCATGGCTGTTTTTTGTTGTAGGATGAGTTTTTTGTGGAGTTGTTTGGAATCCTGAAACATTTTTCAAAACTTCCGTATTTCTTTTTACCATCTTGAATATAATCTGGAGATACACAGAAATAATAGGGCATAGTGCTATTAAAGTGGGAGAAAATCTTGACAGCAGTACTTAGTAGGCAGAGGACTAGTCTCCCAAGGGGGCTCCTGGAAGCTATCACTTAGTATTAAAACAAGATTGGACAAGGCACTGGAAAATCTATGTTAGGGAACAGTCCTGCAATGACAGAGGGAGGGACTGTATGACCTAATAGGACTTTTTCCATCTCTGATTTCTGTGATAATGTCAGGAGGACAGCTGCTTCCACAATTATTCTGTGTCCAGATTTTATGATACTGTCTCCAACACTTGTTCGTTTTAAGTGTTTGTTCAGCAGAAGAGGAAGGGAGAGTCAACTAGTGTGAGTTACTGATAACTTATAAAAATATGGCTGTTTTTGTTGGTTGCCAGCCAAATACAATGATGATTTAGTTACCTAAATTCTTCCTTCAGCCCATTTTCTGAGGGCCAGTTTCATTCCATGTAAATGGGCTTAAACACAGAATAGCTCTGTTTATAATTCCTTTTTTGTTTCTTTCTTCCCCTCCAGTCCACCTTGGCTTGCACCCAGTCTCCCAGGGAACTTGTACTGGAAAAACTACAAAAGTGGCTGAGCAGCTAATTTGCAGAGACCATGAATTCTTCTATTGCTTGCAAAGGCAATAGTTTTGCTGTTCTTTTTATTAAAACTCTGCCCGCCAGTGCTTTTATGGGCAAAGTTTGCTTTGCTCATGAAGCATATAGAGCACTGTTTAACACAACATCAGTCCTCTTCTAAAAATTGCTATATTTTATCCCTGATCGTATATATTGATAAACCTACCATCTTAAATGGGGAGCAAGAGGTGGCTGGTGCGACTAAAAACCTTTAAAGAGAAAAAAGAGTTTATTTTAGTGCTTATGTTATAGCTCTGTTCCCAGTCCAGCAATAGCTAAAATCATGCAATGACACAGAAAATAAACACAATTTAAAATAACAAGCTGTTGATTTTTATAACCAGCCATTTCCCATTTGTCATGTTGCAATCTATTTCTTTGCATTTGGCACAAAAAATTATTTTTTCTCTCTTTTTCTATCACAAGCAGTTATTTGTTAATTAAAATCTCGACTAGTGCTAATGACCATATCGTAAAAATAGACAAAATAAGTGTAGTTACCTTTTTTTCTAAAAATATACTATATTTAGCATGATAATTCAGAGCCTAATACAAACCACTTTCAATCAAGAAAAGAGTTTCCATTTGTTCCATGATTTTTAATCAGTCTTCTAGCTGTGTTTTGCTGGGAGGAGGCAGAGATGGGTGTGTCCTACTTCCTGGTCCTTCCCACATGACAGGGCATGCAGATGCTTGGAAGGCTGTTGAGGTGCATGGAGGAGCTGTGTGACAGCCAGTGACGACTCCTGATTCCCTCCTGGGGAACGTGCTTGGATTTCCTTAACATCTGATAGTTAGAAACTTTATCTCAATTCCAGCTCCTCTCTATTTTAAAGGGCTCTGTATATAGTTACTAATGCTTGGGATACAGATTGATTTTTAGCTTTTTTTTTTCTCATCCCCTTTAATTCATGAACTTTAAGGAGAATTTATAGACAACAGTCTTGGTTATTCTCAGCTTTTATTTTGCAAAATGGCGTCAACCAAATCCTCCCCTGCTCATGAAGTCAGCTCCAGGCTTTTCTGATGATGCTGGTGGACCTTCTTTCTGTCAGTTCCTAGCTGGAACCACCTTCTCTCAGCATGGATGGGCATTGTACTCCAGATGATGTCTCACCACTACCTTGTGCATTGATAGTAACCCCTTCCACTGTTTCTAAAGAAGGTACTTCCCTGGTATATCTCGCACTGAGTATGGATTCTTTTTATGTGGCTTTATTAACATTGACAGCCCATAGCAAGGTATGACTTGGAGAGTTTTCTCTTCATCTCCTGTTTCAGCTGTGTTGGTATAGGGAGCCATCATATCCACAGATAACGTCTTAGAGATTTTTTGATAGAAATGAAGTATAGGCTGTGGAGGGGTCAGGTGTGATTGCTTGGATAGGGAATGGCAGCCCAGTGATGGCCAGGCTGAGCTGCCTCATGGCAGGCCTCCATGGCCAACTGGTAGCTGATGAACAAGCTGGATCTCTGCCACTACAAGCTGGTGTTTTGAATTTTATATGAATAAAAGTTAACAGTGTAGCACATTGGAAGTTATGTTTTTGGAAAGGTCTCTTGGGACTTATTTACATGCAACTCAACTGCTTCTGCAAGCACTGAGGGGTATTTTCAGCACTTGACTAGACTGCTGTCTACAACTGAGCTGTGATTTACAGATACATGGCTGTGATGTAAAGTGCTGGTGAAAACAGCTGTATCACTCAAAATAAAGATGGGTCAAACAGCTGTATCTGACATCTTCACATGGCAAGATGGCACTCAGTATATGTGGGGGAAGAAAGGGTTAACATTTTGGTTTACAGTAGGCACTAGGCAGGAATGAGACTAGAAATGTCAATAATGTGTGTGTCAGTTAAATGCCACTTATACTTCAGTGGCTTATTAATTAAAACGTGGATCTTATTTTTTGTAGTTTGTTTTCTGCTTTGCCTTAGGGTTGAGCTGCTTTTGCTTGCAGCAACATCTACTTTGTAAATCAATTGCCTTTCCCTTTGCAAAAGTCTCGGCAAAGCAGAGAGACGAGACTAATTCTGTACAGCAGGGTGTACAAATTTCTGCCTGCAGCGTGGAAGAATGGTTCATTCTGAAATGTCTGTTACCCTGCTGTTTCACTAACAACAAAACCTAGTGATGTGTGAAAGGTACTTGAGCAGCTTGTATTGTAGACATTAATACTGAAACGTGCTATAAAAGCAGCTTCATCTGTATGAACGAAGGGTTTCCTGTAGCATGGGCAGCCTCGCGAAGGCTGTCAGAGCAGCAAAAGGATCCAAGTGTCAGTACTGACCTTCGGTTAGAAACTGCTCCCCACGCCAGTTTTCTCCCATCACGAGAGAAGAAGGAAAGCTGTTGGAAAAGATACATCTAAATAAATCAGCATTAGCTCTTGCAAAAGGAAACCATCTAAGGTAGGAAACGTTAACTAGCACTTTCAATGCATAGTGTTTGCTGAGATGCAAGGCATTTTGTAGCTCGAGAACAGTCTCTGTTTTGGTGCCACTTGCATTTGTCTGGGGCTACTGGTTGGCAGAGGCAGATTAATCATCAGTGCATAGTATCTGAATTTGGCTGGGTAAGTGTTAATTGACAGTTGACCTAGACTTTCTGCTTTAAAACAGGCATCATTAAACATACGATCAACAGATAAATAACAATGAAAATGTGTTTTATTTTAGCTTTCGCCTTTTCTGTAGCCCAGTTGTATCATTTTAGATATTCACCTTATCTTTCTCCCACCCTCATCCTCTCCTTTTGTCAACTACTTCTTCTCTCCAGAAAGAGATACAGAGCTACGCCTATCCATATTTATTATCTGAACTGTTAAAAAATCACAGTTGTTGATTTACCCTCCAAATCAGCTTTTAGGTTTATTGAGGAGCACTGGGTAGTATTTGGTGATAGCTTAAGCCTGTTATGTTTCTAACAAACTAAGGGATTCTACAAACTGTTTCTGAG
Source organism: Coracias cyanogaster (assembly GCA_033124195.1). Taxonomy (NCBI): domain Eukaryota; kingdom Metazoa; phylum Chordata; class Aves; order Coraciiformes; family Coraciidae; genus Coracias; species Coracias cyanogaster. The sequence continues at coordinate 10,994 of JAVSBS010024653.1, read as the reverse complement.
TAATACTGAAGAGAAGTTCAGAATTTGAGGGGAAACTGGAAAAGAATGACTGATGCAGGTTTTGTGGGCTTTTGTCAGTTGCTTGCTTTTCTGTTGAGGATTTCTCTCATACATGTGGAAAAAGTCCCCAGTAGTGCTGCTGTGCGTTAGTGCCTGTGTGGGTTTGTATATGTTTTTCTTTTAGTGCATAGTTTGACTCCTGAACCTGGCAGATAGGTGAATCTTGTCCACTGCCTTTTCTCATTATGCAAACATGTAGTACCAGTTAACTATCTTAAACTATCTTAATTGATTAATTAATGCATCAAAGCAGTGATTCCAGTAGTCACCTTGATATCTTCCAAGCCTCAGGCACAAACAGCATACAGCATGCCAGTTACAATGCCTCTCTAAGCGATATGTTGCTGTGGTGATGCATTATTATCTAGTACTACTTGCCAGCATTTGAATATTTTGACAATGCAAAACGTTGCACTTTTTGGATGTCTTCAGTTCCTCAACCTATTACTTTACATAATTTCTTTCATTCCTGGTGGTCTTCTGATTCATGTGTGGGGCACACCCAGTCAGCCAGACCACTGCTCTGCAGTGCCCTGTACCTACCCATGATCCAGCCAACAGCAGAAGTGCCTCCCTTCAGCTCTCTCCCACAACCATGACAGTGGTGCAGCAGTAAGTGGTGCACTTAGTGACAATTGGCTTTGTTGATAAAGTATTTGCAGGATGCTCTGGCCCATGTGACAACACTTCAGCGTGTCTGCTAATAGCAGGAATACAGCCTATGTGACTCATTTCTTGTATCTTTAAGAGTTTTCATCTTACGAACCTTCAGCATTTTTTGTGTTTCCTCACATTTCTTTTTCCCTCCCAAGGTAAGAACCTCTGAATGGTACCTTGAGCTGGAAATGTGTGGATGAATCTCAAAGTAGTACCTTCCTCCTTCCAGGAAGGATTATTAATGTCAGTTTTGCATATGACAGCAGCATTTCCAGTCCCAGCTAAATTTGGGGATCCAAAATATCAGCCCTTATTCAGGCACAAGATGTGAGACAGCTTCTGTCCTCAGATGTTTGCAGCCTGTGTCACCACGGCCATCATGAAAAGAGCTGTGCTGGCTTCATATAATGCTGCCTCCCCAGGGCTGTTCAGTGCTGGTTTCTGCTTCGCTCTTCCCATCTGAAATGGGTGGGCTAAATGCACATCTGCAAAGTCAAAAAGGAAAGGGAATATGTCTGCAAGTAATCTTGCTCCTTCTTCACTTGCCTGTCAAGGGATGGCAGAAGTGAGAGCCAGCTGCAGCTTGTCTTGGCCCGTAAGTGGGTTTTAAGGAGTGGGAGAGGAAAGTGGAAAAGAAATGATGGAGATTGTTGAGCAAATGGAAAACAGAAGCCTCTTCCAGCCTCAGTGGGTGGCAAGAAAAAATTGTAAAGCTGAGAAGACAAAGACAAAAGGGGCAAATCACTCATTGCATAATAAAAGCAATTAAATGCAAAATCAGTTATTTTAGGCATGACAGACCATTTTGGCTTTCAAGATCATGTACCAGATTCTGTGGAAAAAATACACAAATTGGCCCTTTCCAGCTTTTGCCTTACTGTGGCAGAGCTGAATGCTCCTGAGTTAGAACCTGTTTGCAGATGTCACAAAATGAGATTACAGTTATAACAATGCTGATTTTTCTTTCTATTCTTTCTTTTCCCTATTTATTCCCCTTAGGGTTTTTTAATTATTATTTTTTTTATTTATTCTACAAGCATTAGAAACTTCTGACAGTCCAGTATATAGTAAGTTACTATCATTCAGAGATAAATATTCCTGTTGGTACATTTGATCTGCACTTTATACCTGGAAGAATAAAGAGGGTGTGGGAGGCAGTTAAAATGACTCAAATGCTCGAATGTGGGTGGGAAGTCTCAAGGCTCTGCAAAGTACAGTGAGATGAGCCAGAATCCAGACAATATGAAATAACTGTATATGTGAGACAGATAAAGCCGTAAGTAATGCTGCAGGTGCATGTATTGAACATTTCACATGACTGTTTCTTGGCTTCTAGTGGGATAATAAATTAGTCCAGTAAGGAGTAGATGAGAAGGATTGATTGAAAACATTACATTTACGCTGGTGTAAACCCCATTGAAAATGGTTCATTTGTGCTGGCACACTGCTGAAGTGACTCAGTGGTGAGTCAGGTCCACTATGACTAAGAGAATTAGTAAGTTTTCCTCCACATAATTCTCTCTCTGTCTCCTGGCTCTCACACTTTTCTCTCCTCAGCACTGTCGGGTAACGTAAGCAATAGATATTTTGCCAAATAGCTCTGCCTTGATAACGTTGCCTGTCCCTTCATACCCAGTAGATGACATGACAGCTGTTTACTATCTTAACCATTATTGTGTACAGCTATTACTGAGTAATCCCTCAAGTTCTCCTGCAGCATATGTAAAACTCTGGCTTTGCTAAAAATGTGGATGGAGATTTTATGTGGTTACACTTAAAGCTGTTAACTGAGCAGGGTATTATACTCCAAGCAGCAAAAGTTGTCTGATTTTCTGAATATCATCAGTTTGAGAATACATCATATAATCCAGGTTTTGGAGCCTGTATAGTCCACATAAAATGCCACTATGTGCATACAATGACTGAATTACAAGTGTGTGGAACCACGTGTGATGGTGCGGTGCTGTCCACCTTCTCCATGGTACTCCTGTGATAGAGACAGAAGGAAAAACACTTAGGCCCTAGATTTTGCACGGCCTTTAGCATTAAACCTACATTGCACAATCCAATGTTGAAGTGCTGGCCAAGAACAGGAGTGTATTACTGGGTGGGAATAACCAAGAACAATCCCTGATTTCAGCCTAATAGGTGGAATAACTTGATGGGAAGATTTTCTGAGCCAGTTCTGTGCTGTTAGGCCAGAGAGTTATTAAATAATAGCTAATTTAGTTCTGGAAGCAGGAACTAAAACCTCAGCTCAACTGATGTCAGAGAACTGCATTTACGTACAGAAATTGTGAATTTGCTTCCATAGATCAATGCAGTGTCTAATTGGAACATTTAATGTCAAAATGCTGTATCTCAGTCAAAAAACTTTATTAAATTTCATAAAGATAAGTATCTGGGGTTCCTTTTTATACCTGTATTTCATTATCAGTTTCTTGTATATTTCTGGCACCTAAGAAAAATAATAGTTCATTCACATAATAGCTTAATATCCCAGTAAAAACCGTCATTTGAGGAGTGAATGACAAGTATAAACAGGATGAATTAAATATCCACTTAAGGAGTTCTGTGGTTTTCCCCCTTTTTTCATTTGCATACGCTGAAAAAAATTTCTCAGTGAAGGTACATATTCCTCCATATTGATTTAAAATGATAGATAGTGGACTTCTACCCAGTGTTAAGATGTTTTTCTCCCTAGATCTACTCGTATGAATTTATGGACATAAGATGAAAGTAGTAGCAGATTCATTCATCAAGGAGTTACGTTTTGATTTTATGTTCTGTTTCAGTGTGATGTATGTACATCAAACACATCTTGATTTATTCTCATATTCGATTATTAGTGCTTGGAAATGCATATGGAATATGGTGGACAGTCAGGTAAACCTGAAAGCAGTGTGCCTTGGCAGCAGTGAAGGCCACCAGCCTAGATGGCAATTTTGACAGAATGCAACCAGTAGACTGAAGCTATCCCTCTTTTATTCAGCTTTTGCTAGAATGCTACATCCAGCTTTGTGCCCTCCCATACCAAAAGATACTGATTAACTGAAATGAGTTTGGTGGAGGATCACTATGATAGATGACAGGCTGGAGCATGTGTCCTGTGAGGAGATGCTCAGGGAGATGGACTTGGTCAGTCTGGGGAAGGGATGACTTTAGGGTGACCTAATAGCAGTGTTCCCATTCCTGTAAGGAGGCCCTCAAGGATGTGGAGACAAGCTCCTTACTGAGGTGTATCGTGAGAGAGCAGAAGGTAACTGTCATAAACTGAAAAAAGAGGAGTTCTGACTGGATTAAAAAAAAAAAAAAAAAAAATCCCTGTAAGGATTACAAAGCATTGGAGCAGCTTCCTCAGAGGCTGTGCAGTCTCCATCATTGGAGGTGTACAAAATCTGACTGGAGAAATTCCTGAGCAGACTGAACTGGATTGATCATCAACCCTTCTTTGAGCAGGAGGTTGGATTAGATGACCTCCTGAGGTCATCTAATAATCTAAGAATTTCCAGCCAGAATTGTTCTATCATTCTGTGGTGAACTTGCACACTTCCTGACTTTAAACTGAATTATTTCTGCTGTTAGCTGTATTACAAAGCGCACTTGAAGAAACCTTAATGCCCTTTAATAAATAAATATTAATGTTTATGTGAATGAAAATTATTCAGGAAATGGAGGAAAAAAGTGTAGAAAATAAAATAATCTGTAGTCGAATTGAAGTTTAAACTTCTACCTATCACTATAGCACATAAGTATTTTTACCATTCCCATTCCAAACAAACAGTAACTCCCTTCCACTTAAATAGATGGCAGCAGTCAAGTTGTATGTCTTTCATAAGAACTTTAGTCCTTCAATTCAGGGTGAGAAGCTGCCTGGTGGAAAGGCTTATTGATTGTCAGCAGTTTTGTGCTTTATTCTGTTTCCGTTTGCTTGAAAGTTGCTTGTCTGGTGATGACCCAAGTCTTCCAACAAATTTGTTCCACGTGAAAAGCTTTTAACTAAGAATGCTTTATACCAGTGTTCTGTGGGCTTCGTTTCTGGGTCATGCAACTGCATCATGGCTTGGCATACCAGCAGGCTCAGTGATTTGTAGGCTGACTTCCATTAACGTTGTTCAGGATAGAATAGTTAGGACACAGTTACGACTTCATGTGGAGTATGAGGATGGCAGGATTTGAGCCTGCCTCAATAGATAACACTCAGTATTATTGTATTATGTATTATAACCTTAAAATGGAAAATATGCTTTTGATATGATTGAATCATTGCAGCAGTCTAACCATTTCTTACTTCCATAAACTCTTTACTCCAAGCAGTATAAAAGATGTCAGTAACCACTGTGCATTTTAAATAAGATAGATTTTATTTCAGTTATTATTATTTTTTATTTTTACAGGAACAAGTTTACTAGAAACTTCTCATTCTCAGGAAAGAAACCAAATGGTCACAAGTTTATTTAGCACATTCAATAATTTTGTTTACTTTCTTTCTTCCCTTTAGAAACAACTACATCAAGCAATGTAGTGAGAGAGGATGTACTTAGACTTCACTGGTGAGGGAGTCATCAGAAATCTTGATTCTTCTTTCCAGGACTCAGCTCATGCTTTGAGCTTTAGACTTTTCTGCTCAATCCCTCGTGTCAATCCATAAGTAGTTGTTGCTCATCAACTGCAGTAAAAAATTACATCAGTCACGCTCTTGGCAATGGCATGAGAGGCATGATGAGCAATGTCATTGTGATAGAGTTTCAATTACTGTACATGTCATCTTTTTTATATTCTATTGCTTCGTCAGTTATTGCAGCCATAACCAGAGAAATGAGCACAGGTTTTTGCTGAGCTGTCTGCAGTAATGTAGTATCTTTTTTCTGAGTGATGACAGCTAATTTAAAACCCAACTTTAACTAGGTACGGTTATTCCTTCGGGTATGAATTACTCCAGTTTTGTTAGCATTGCATGTTTCCCAGGCCTGGGGTTCATACTGCTCTGCAGACTTTAGGATAACACCCCTTACTGTCTTCAAATAGTGCTTTAAATGATGTGCTTTGCATTTGTCACATCAGGTTCATTCCTCTTTAATCTAGAGAAGCCCTTAAGTTATGAGAAAGGAGAAAAGGTGATTGTATGTATTTTGTTGCAGGGCTTTCTGATCGTGTTTTAAGCGATGCATGGGTTTATTTGTTGATGTGCTGTGGGACAGGGAGCAACACTGCAGTGCTCACTATCCTTAGAACATGGGCCATGTAGAGGTCCTCTGCCTTGCTGGGAGAATATTCCTTATGTTGAGCCAGCCCAGAAGGTTCTGCCTGCCGCACAGAGGAGATTTAACATTCAAAGCGGTCCCCCGTACCTAAAGGGAATGAAACAATTCATAGCACTTTGTCTCAGAGTGTTGAGGACTGCTTTGACTCCACCTTTAAATTACACACCAAGAGTGGGACTTGGTGATTGTGGAAATCTGGTGTAGCCACTTGAAGAGAAATTAAACTGTTGGTAGTGTACGGTGTTGCTAAGGACACGCTTTGCTATTCAGGTCTGAGGAAATCTCAGCTGAGAATTAATCTTTAAATTGATATTCATAATAATACTGTCTTCACATCTGGATGCTTGGGCACAAATACCTGGTGCAGTCCTGAAGCAAATGTAAGATATTGAGAAGGTTTCTTACAATCTGCCACTTTAACTATAAAAGATCTGTTGGAGCTGAACGTCACTCTTCTGTGCTATGTGTGTGTTGATATTTTATTAAACACTGAGACAACAGTCTGTCAAACTAAGCTTTCAAACTGTGCAAAGAAGTAACCATATGGTTAGGAATTTGTTTGCTGTATTAAACTGCCTCACATCAATACAACCAAGAAAAGAAAAAATAATGAGGCCACCATTATATCAAAACTGAAAACATAAAACAGTTGCTGCCTTAAGCTTATAAAATTTCTGGGTTCTGCTGGAACCAATTGTTCATCTATGAGGTGAAGCCTCTGAAGTAGTCTGGAAAGGAGAAAGGGACACTGATGAAAGCCTCCTTGGCATATACCCAAGTGAGGTTATGATTCACGTTCAGACCTAACACACCCAGGTCCTAGGTTTGAGTATAATTTATGGTATCTAATCAGGCCAACTGTATAAACATGTCAGGGAATATTATTAGTTAATTCCAGCATCAAGTCCCTAGCCTCAGATTTAGCTATCACCTCTCATTTAGAAAGATGGTGTTATTTGTTTTTAAATACTTTGTGATGAAGAGTCTGCCATGTCCTGTCTTCTGTGCTGCTAGAAGAGGGACAAAAATAAAAAAAAAATTAAAAGGGGGAGAGGAAAACCCACTGTCAGCATTTAGAGTTACATTAAAATTGTGAGTTTTTATTTCAGAGATAATTATGCAAAATCCATTGGAGTTATCCTGGTGAGAGCATCAGCAACAGGATCATTACACCTTTCTCTCCTGATTTTTCATTATAATCATATCTAAGTTATAGAAGAGGTCTCTCTGTACAGTTCTACGTCTAGTTAGTATTACTTACTATTGAATTAAAATGATGTATTTGGTTGTACTGTTAAACTGGAGGAAATAGATTTTATTCTGTGATGCATCCAGGTTATCTGAGAATATATTCTGACAGTTTATTTTAACAAAGGAGTAATTGAATTCCCATAGAGAGTGTTAGCCTGGGAATTGTATCAGCTGTGCGAAATCAATTGAATTATTAAGGCTGTGCATTGTATTAGCAATGCTTGTGCAGTACACATCTTCCACACAAAAGGGTATTTCTTCTCAGCTTGTTTTCCAAATCTAAGTTTATCTGTTGATACTTAAATACACTTTGTGCTTAAACACCTACACTCCTGCAAGCGATTATAACACTGAGGTTTAAGCCCAATACCGATACTTCATGGTCTGATACTTTAAAATGTTGACACAGTTAGTAGTGACCATCTTCCATGTCTAAAGTTGCAAAAAATCTTTCAGCAATCTGCACAAATGACACTGTAAGAAGAGTGAACTGGAACAAAGCTATTTTCAGAATGGCCATTCTGATGTGATACATTGCTCTTCCTTACTGCTGATTTCAGATGCAGCAACAAGTTTTCAGGGGTGAATCCAGTTAACACCTGATGGAGTAAAACCAGAGATTCTTTAACCTAAATTTACCACGCTCCTGTGTTTGGTGTTGTGAGCAGCAAAATAGCCCCCAGACACAGATTATGTTCTTTAGTGTAAATACCTCTGAAAGCTTTGACATTCAGTCAATTAAAAATAAATAGATAAGCCATCCCTGTAGTAACAGCATTTAAGTTCTAGATTAATAGAAGGGGGATTTACAGTACAATGCTGTGAGAGCATATTTACATGCTGAAGACAGTGGAGAAACACTTGATAGTAATTTCTTAAAGGCACACACAATCCAATTTTTCCAGATAATTAGGTTATGACACATTCTACATGGACCAAAATCTGGTTATTTTTAACTCTAGGAGGATTTTTACTGGTCAGACTTACTTAGCTTCAAGTTAAATTTAGTTTAATTTAGCTCTAAGCTTTAGAGCTACCTGCTCTTCCGGCTTTTGTATAGAATGGAAGTGATATTGACCTTAAGCCACTTAAACCATAGGCCACTCTGTCTAGCACAGAAGAGTGTGGGGTCAAAGAGGAGGAAAGCGATGCCAAAAAAACCCTTACAGATCTGTAGGGGTTTTGAAGAGTGAGGAGTGCTGGGAGTGTGCGCAAGAGCTGCCTTTGGGCTGTTATACTCTGTTTTGTGAGTGTCATCTGAAAGATGGGGCAGGGGTGCAGTTTGGGGAGGATGGTCCACGTTGTTCACTCAGAAGTGCACAACTCCCCGAATGCTATTTTTATCTCTGGCTCAAGACAACAGCACCTTGTGGTGCTGCTGTCCTTGCCTGTGGGAACCAGAGCTAACAAGTTTGCCCACAGTCAGGCATAGAATTGAATTTTGGCCAAGCTACCAAAATTGAGTCCTGCATAAATCCCTTGATCCAAGAATCTTGGCACTTTTTTTCTGATAGTCATTTGAGGTCGAGTTTACCCTTCTCTGTGTTACACAGTGATGTTCTGACATAAGCAAGCCCTTGCTCCTTTGTAGCAGGTAGACATCTCCTCTGGAAAAACACACTGATGTCAGTGGTGAAACAGTCTAAATTAATGGGGTTATAAGGTAATTGGAAATTAAAATTTATGAAAATTGATGTTGATGAGTTACTAAGCTATCTGGAGCAAATTTAGGGCTCAGTCCTGTTCTCATTCCAATTAATGAAAATGGTGGTATTAAATTATGTTGATTAACCTTGGAAAAACTGGCAAAGCTGCTGGCTTGTCTGTGTGAGGGTGTTAGTAGTGCACAGTAGCCAAAAGCATCAGCTCTGATTTTATAGCCCTATAGGCATGCCACACACGTTCCTAATGAAAACCCTTTAGTACTTGTTAACTGCAAGACACTTTCAAAGCAGGTACAAACATTCCTTGCACGAGATAGTCAAGATAGTTCTTGCTGTGTATTAAGATCATACATTCAGTGGGACCATGCTGAACATACAGTTGAGTTGCAAATCCATGCTCAGGGGTACGACCTCCCAACTTCCTTATGCAGGTAAGTCCTAAGCTACCTTGCACTTGGTGCACAGTATGGTTGTTCACAGGGAAAAGGTTTTCACTATATAAACTTGTTTCTATTCTGTAAACTCAGAGACCTAACTATTGCACGTTAACATTTTTTGTGTAGGCAAGACCACAATTGCTTTTTAAATCATTAGTTGTCTATAATAAAAAATTGGCATTGTGATTATAGGAGATTGTTGAATTAATTGGCATTAAGTAATTTACTCTGATTAGTCATATTCTAGAGGATGATAAAAACCCTCCTCATAGTGAAGCTGCTAAATTGATCAGTGTACTGAATTATCTGTACCTTTTTTCCCAAACAGGCAGGAGAAAAACATTATCACCCAACGTGCGCACGATGTGTCAGGTGCAGTCAGATGTTTGCAGAAGGAGAAGAAATGTATCTTCAAGGTAAAAAAAACAACCAAAGAAACAACAAGACAAAACAGTTGCACTTGGCAGCATGGCCCTCTTGCCCATACCTGCTAGCATGGCTGAGCTGTTTTGCACATATTCTCACTTCATAACTTGTAAAGAAAGTTAGGAATTCAATCTGTAGGCTAAGGAAAAGCAAAAACAAACCCTTGTTGCTTCTTACTCACCTATTACCCCTCTCAGTTCAAATCCAATAGCAAGTGTGAATTACAGAAAGGCTGAGGGGTAGCAGTTATTTCTTGCAGATGGGAGTACTTGACAGTGGAGATTATTCATTTTCCATTTAATAAATGTAATTTTGCTGCAGTATACATGGTCCAGATCAAAGTTAACATGCATGCGGAACAGCAGGTTCCTTAAGGCTGCTGTTTCAGTCCTAAGACCAGGTCTGTACCCATTGCCCATTGGGGCATGAGGAGAAAATCAGAAGGTCCTTACCTGAATTCCTTTCAGTCAGACCTAAGCACCCTCAGAGGGTGGAGAAGAGTATGCTGTGGAGCTGAAGACTTTACCACACAATATGCTTATACCTTGTGCAGCCATAAGCATGCACAGGAGAAATTCAGTGTTTGTTGTCAGAGGATTTCAGTGGTAATAAAGAAGGACTTGCACAATAATTTATTCAGTGGAATGGCTGCTTTCCCTCATATTTGAAAAGTCACGGTGTTCTGGTGAAGTGCCCACTGACTGGAAAAGGGGAAACTATCACCCCCATTTTCAAAAAGGGAAAAAAGGAAGACACAGGCAAATACAGGCCAGTAAGTCTCTCCTCTGTGCTAGGCAAAATCATGGAGCAGATCGTCCTGAGGGGTCTGCTAAATCACATGAAAAATTATGAGGTGATTGGTGGCAACCAGCATAGCTTCACCAAGGGCAAAGCTTGCCTAATAAATCTGGTGGCCTTTTACGATGGAGTAACAGCATCGATGGATAAGGGAAGGGCCATCTACCTGGACTTGAGCAAAGCCTTCAACGCTGTGCCTCATGACATCCTGGTCTCTAAATTGGAGAAACATGGATGTGATGGATGGAATGCTCGGTGGATAAGGAATTGGCTGGATGGTCACACTCAAAGAGTTGCAATCAACAGCTCGATGTCCAAGTGGAGGCCAGTAACGAGTGGTATTCCTCATGGGTCAGTACTAGGACAGCCCTGCTTCTGGTCAGCAAGGACAAGAAGATAACAGGAACCTGCATAGTTCTTTGTTTCTGAGAAAAGGC
>JAVSBS010024650.1:0-16240 GCA_033124195.1 Coracias cyanogaster | reverse complement strand
CATACTGTCCGGTTGTGAGATTCATCCATATGTCAACTTTAATTCAGGGCCTATTGCTCAGGCCCTAGCACTTCAGGGGCTTACATGCATGGTGTCCCCACTGTCCTGGTTCAGCTAGGATAGGGTTAATTTTCACCAGGGTTTGGGAGTGAGCCATAGTCATGATAGATAACAAACCAGCCAATGGCTATTGGATACCATGCTGACAGCACACCTGCAAGGGGTTGCCATGCTCTCTGTAGGCTTTATATCTCTTGTTTTGTACATTGTCTCCTCACTGTTATTGTTACTGCTGTTCTTCTGACTGTTCCTTTTGCATTGTTCTATTAAATTCTCATTATCTCAACCTGTGGTGTTTGTATTTTCCTCCCGCTCCCCTTCCTGCCCAGGGGTAGGGGGGCGGTGGGAGCAGCCGTGTGGGGCTCTGCCTAAACCACCACACCCACCACCCCAGCATCCTCCTCAGCCTCCAGCAACAGGGAACACAGGGAGGCAACAGTCCCCACCACCACATTGCTTCTTCCCTGTCTGCATTAAACTCAGCACCTTTGGACCCAGTGATTCTGGATGACCTTGTATTACCTGATGAATCCAAGACCTATTCAGCCAATATCAGGCGTGCATCGGTCATTCTTGCTTCGTGATATTGCAAAAGGATCCAGAAGGATTCTTATATTTGGCAGAACAAGTTGGCTGCAAATTTTGCAAATGTTCAACACATGGTACATGGATGGCATGTTTCCAATAGGCCCCAGACTCTTTGCCCAGGCCTGTGAGATCCTGGCAGAGAGGTATGGAGGCATGCATCTGGTGTGGCACACCCTTCTGTCAGACCAACGGCATGCCATTGAAGTGCTGGAGCCTGAGCTGTGGGCCCTGAGTTGGTGTTGACCTGTGGATGAGTCACAACCTAGCAGAATGTTTTGTTTTCCCCACTGGCTTCATGTTCCAGAGGCAGAACCTGGCCCACCTGTGTCTATGGCTCTGCCCTCACCCAGGTGGTCATGGTTGGGACAGTGGGCGAGGCCAGGGCTATATCAACCAGAAGCCCAGCAGCCAGGGGGGGTGGTTTTCTGTTGGGTGTGGCTTCTGTTGGGGCTGGTTGCATCTTGCTGAGCTCTCTTGGTGTCCTTCCATATGAAGGGCTGCTGAGGAGCCATCTCTGTCTGTTGTGTTCAGCAGGTGATGCTGGTACCACAGTGGGCAGCGGAGGAGTTGGACCCACAGGAACCTATGGCAGGACTGTCTGAAAGAAGATTTCCAAGGGGGTGTTGCTGAGTGCAGTGTTGGCCTGTGTGATCAGGCAACTGATGGCAGCATAAAATGATGATGTACAAGCAGTTGTTTGATTTCCTTGAAATACTGATGCCTAATGTATGGCCACAGTCGATTCCCTGCAGCTACAAAATGGCTGTCATGAATGCTGTAAGGGAGTGCTTCCCAGAAGCAGCTCTAAAAGGCTACTTCTTCCACCTGGTTCAGAATATGAGGAAGCATTTGGCATTGATGGAGGCCATTCAAGAATTCAATGCTGTGGTGGGTTAACCTTGGCTGAGCATTAGATGCCCACCAAGTTGCTCTATCATCCCCCACCATGCACGCTTCCTTGGCAGGGCAAATTACCTACCCAAATCATACCACTGCCTCAGAAGAATAAGGGACAGAGCATGCATAGTAATTTGCATAGCAAGTGAGGATGTACTGACCAATTGTATGGGTCAATAACAATGCATATGTATTGGAAAACAGAATGATTAACAACTTTGTGCATAAATAACGGATGCTACAGGATGAAGGTGTACATGTTAGGAGGAAAGACCCCCCATGCACCCAGTGCTGAAACAAAGAATGCCTGACTTCTACAACTTCATGTCCTAATTATTTAGGGTTTAATTTATTGCTGCCCATGAATTTGGACATGCTCTGGGCTTTGGCCATTCCATTGATGCATCCTACTCACTAACACCAGGGTCCATTTGGCTTTTGTTTGCCAAAGGGTAATGTGAAGGGATCCAAGCACTGTATGGTATATTCTATATACCTTTTCAAGAATAATCTACTTAACATGAAATGAAAAGAACTGCAGGCAGTTTCTGCCTCTTTTGGTGCTGTTGCAGAGCTGGGAAAAGTACTTATCTTCTTCAGAGATGGGTACTGTTTACACTCCCTCTGTCATCCAATGTACTAGCCCTGACTAAAGAAATTTTCCTGTTCTGCAGTTTCTTTGTTTTGTACAATTTCTCAATGTTTTGTATAATTTCACTTTGGAATAGCTGAAACTTGAGTTTCTTTGTTGGCAATGAGCTTTTGAAAGAGATGAAAACTATGTTTTCTTAAGACTTTGCTGTCCAGCTATGATAAAGGAAATGAACACTTTTTTTCTCCAAAGAGGTTAAATATGAGTGCATTGGTGTAATTCATAAATTCCTTGATATCTGGGGATACCCTCTGCCTTCAATGGATTACAATATCTTGACTAAAAAACTACTCTGATAGATAATGGTACCTGATCTGTGGGACAGGGGATCCTTCCCCATCATAAGGAGTCCTTTGAAAGCAAGGATGCAGTTTGACTCAAACTTGTTACCTCCTGAGCAGATACTTCAGCAGATGGGGAGGTTGAAGATGAATGCATGCACTTTCTGTGAGAGCATGGCATCGTGGGGGCTGTAGTTCTTTGTTCGCTGTTTTAATAAGGCAGAAGTCCATAATATGTGGGGGATCGGACTCTGACATCATCAATCAAATTATCACTTAGAAGAGGGTGGCTTATGGTTGCTTGGATCCACTTCAGCCTAAGTTTACAGCAGAAATCCCAAATCCTAATTCTTCTGCTGAGCTGGGACAACTCCCTCTTTGCTGGCCTGCCACTTCAGCTACTGTGGACCCAGGGACCAAGGGGACCAAGAACCTCTTCTGCAAAAAATCTGAAGTTCTTTCAGGTAACAATCAATCAGCATTCTACTTAAAGCTATGACAATCACAGTTTCCCTTGGGCTTTCCAGACTTAAACCAGTCAACATGTTTGTACCATTTTGCAGCAACTGTTCACTGAAATCCTATATATTGCAGCCATACTTCACCAAGCCTACCATGTGCTGGTAGACAGTCATGCAGGATTTCAATGGACTTAGTGACCTGGACTGGAATCTTAATAGCATTCTGCCAAAAATAACGATTGTCAGCAAAATAAATTGGAAAACAAACAAAACTTCCTAATACAAAATGCAATTTATGTGATTTTCATTTTTCATCAGGAACTAAAAAATGTCCCAGATTTCATAAATTCATTGCCGTACCCTCTGTGGCCTCTGGTCATCTCCTAGATCTGTGGCAGGAAGAATTTTTTATTAAATTTTTTTTTATTACCACTCAGTATCTCATTCTGAGACTTGTAGAGGAGATACTGCCTGCAAAAACACCTGACAGACCAGAAATAACATGATTATAGTTGGACTAAAGAATTAATCAGTGCTGGGGACTGATCTCCAGGTGTAGATATAACCAATATGACCAAATCAAAGAGAAATCATAGTACCAATATGATAAGGCTACTAGACTGAAGTGTCTAAGATGGCATTTCAGGTGGAGCCTAAAGCCTAAGGCTCCATCCAAACAGGAAATAAAGTACAGTTGGGACCATTCTCTGACATGGAGGCCAACTAGCATGAAACAGCTCACACCCATGCTATTAAACTCTTAATATCTGAGATAGGTTGTCTACATCCAAACCAATTATTGGGAACTGTCCCTGACCCATGACATATCCTGAGTAGTGCCTGGGAAGCATTCAGAGGGTTAGTCCAAAATGAAACCATCTAGGAGACACTCCAGCAATTTAGCCAAACAGAGGATGGAGATCTAGTGCCTGGGGATGTTCTTCAGTACCACAAAATTTACTAATACCAGCCATAGCCTGAGCATCCATCTATCTCTCCTAAACTCCATCGAACACCAGGTTCTTAGATGCCAGTGCAGCAGCTTCCAGTGAGGCCCACATGGCAAAATGCTTTCTGCTCTTCTCACCTAGTCTCCTTCATTTAAATGTTATGCCTATTTGGTTAGTTCCCATTTAATTTTATGCCTGGCAGTCTGACATGTGAATTTAGATGATTTTGACAAGAATTTGAATCAGAGTTGCAGCTGCTACAACCACTTCACAAGAGGCAACATAACAGTGGCTTACAGGCAGCCACAACAACACAATAAGAAAAAGAAGGAACTATAAAGCAGGATATTCTCTGGGGACTGCTACTGCTCATTCAAAACAGATTTGAAACACACTGATGTAGTGGTAAGGATGAACAGATACAATACTACCTTGGAGACCTGGCTGGGTAAAATTGCACAGAATCTTTTTAGGCACACACAGACACAGTAGCACATGCCTATATATACACACGTGCATATAGTTATGTAACTTTGAGGATGATCCAGCCTGCATACATACTGCAGAGGTGCTGTGCGTGTGTGATAGCTGCACATGGGCAAGCTGCTCTCGGCAAATTTGTAGCCCTTTGATTCTCTTCTGCTCCTCTTCCCACATCACACAGCCTTCATCAAGGTAGCCATGGGTTTACTATGACCAAGGCAGCAGTCCTTGTTTATCAGGAACATTCAGTGCAGATTTTCTATGGCCTCTGCTTGATAGAGTCACTATAGAGTGAATCTATTTTCTGCCTGCCAGATGAAAGTTCTGCAAAATCAACCTTTTAAGTGTGTTCCGCTTGCAATACATATTCAGGTTTAAGCATGGAGGAGGATGCTTTCTTGATCAGAACTTTGTGCAGCTCCAGGGCATCTGTCATGAAGAGTGTTGGGCTAGACCACCCTAGCAGCAGATGGTGAAGAATAGGCAGGATATCAGTGGATGGCATCCCTTCCACTTAACCACAAATCTCTATTATACGTGAAAGTTAATCCCTAGTGCCCATGCAGAGAAACAAGCACTTTTGGGGAATGAGCTGTTTCATTCTAAAGCAAACATCTAGACTTAGGAGACATAACTCTGTACTTGACACCAAAAACTACATCTGACAGTATGGCAAAGGCTCAGTTATAATCTGCATTAGTTGTCTCCTTGTTGATAGCCCAGTGGTACCACTATCACAGGTTTTTTAAATCTCTTCATTTGAAGCGAACAAAAAGTTGAAGCTGCTATGTGCCATTCATCAAACCAGAGCCATTTAGAGCACTGCAAGGCTCTCTGATCATTCCTTCCTTTCCTCAGTTCATGTTAAATGTTGTTGCTGCTTATGAAGCTCCTGAGAGGGGTTTGATCTATTTTTCCAAAGGTCAAGGGAGTGAGGAAGAAAAAAAAAACAAAGAAAAAAAAGAGTAAATTTTTCTAGCAATGAAAAAGCTCTCAAGCCTACTGGTCTCTTGGAAGATGAGCACAACTACCTGTAACTTAGATCAGTTTGGGTCACTAGACTATAAATTCAACACTGAGAGTGAGAAATTTCTGCAGCTGTGAACTCAATGTCTTTTTGTGTGGATTAGTCAGCTGGAAATGGAGAAAGACACAGGAGTTAATATTATCTGTAGCAATCACAACAGGAAGTTAAACCAAATTCTGCCTTCCCCTAAGTTCCTTTTTAGCCATATTGCCCACACTTTGCTCACGTATTGCAATGTACTGGTTTCCTAAAGAGTCACAAGAAGAATTATTTATGAGCTAGGATTTCTTGTCTCGCACAGTTCTGTCTCTGTATAGAGAAGTTTTTCTTGCAGAGAAGAACACATACTGAAGGTAAGTGAACACTACAGAACACTACATTAAGATCAGTATACCAAAAGGTTTAATAAGGAAGGAGCCATTTAGAAGCATATTTACATCTAGAAGGATCTGCTCCATCATTTCATTTTACCTTTCACAACACAGAGATCAGAAACTTCATAAAATCGTAGAATGGTTTGGGTTGGAAGGGACTTCAAAGATCATCTAGGTCCAATCCCTCTGCCATGGCAGGGGCACCTTCCACTAGAGCAGGTTGCTTAATGCCCCATCCAACCTGGTCTTGAACACATACAGTGATGGAGTGTCCACAGCTTCCTTGGGCAACCTCTTCCAGTGTCTCACCACCCTCACAGCAAAGAACTACTTTCTAATTTCCAATCTAAATCAACCTTTTTCCAGTTTTAAGCTCTTACCCTTCGTCCTACTACTACAAGCCCTTGTAAAAAGTCCCTCTCCAGCTTTCTTGAAGGTCCTCTTCAGATACTGGAAGGCCACAATAAGGTGTCTTTGGAGCCTTCTCTTCTGCAGGCTGAACAACCCCAAATCTCTCAGCCTGTCCTCATAGGAGAGGTGTTCCAGCCCACTGATCATCTTCATGGCCCTCTTCTGGACCCTCTCCAACAGGTCCATGTCCTTGTGTGTTGGGGGCTCCAGAACTGGATGCAGTACTCCAGGTGCAGTCTCCCAAAGGCAGAGTAGGGGAGGAGAGTCACCTCCCTTGCTATGCGGACCATGCTTCTTTTGGGGCAGCCCAGAATGTTTGGCTTTCTGGATTGCACTCGCACACTGTTGGCTCATGTCCATCTTTTCATCAATCATCACTCCCAAGTCTTTCTCCTCAGAATGGCTCTCTTGCCAAAATCTATATTATATACATACATAATGACAAAAACTCAGATACTGAAGGCATCCACATAGGACAGGGAGAAAGGATGCAAAACACATAGGAGCCCATGCCTTTCTGGAGAAACACCTGGAAGTCATCTGAGATACTGCACATCAGATTTCCTTATGTACTTACATGTGGGCAATTGAACCTCACCCCTAAGGTGGCTTTGATTTGAGATTCAGACCCTTGATTTGATACTGAATCCTAGTATAGCTGTCTACTTGTAAATTAGCCAATGGAGATATAATTAAGACACTGGAAGAGCCTAGAGAGCAGATCAAATGTAGGTGCCTATTCTTATCTGTCATCTGATGTCATGGGTCTCAATTCTGCCTGAGCTCCCAAGCTTTCCCACTCATTAAATTTTTCACTTGGCAGACAAAGCTTACTTCTAGACTTCATCATCTAATTTCCCTGCACCTTTAGGGCTGCTACCCCAAATTTGAGAATCCTGTGCTAGATGTTGCTGTAACAAAACAAATGTGTGGGTGTGAACTTGTGCTTGAGCTTGACTCCCCAAACTCAGCATCTCCAGGCCTAAAACTTACTACTAGTAATTTAGCATTATACATTAAGTCTGCATTTTTTAAACTCCATGAGGCTTGTTATAGGTCTATAATGTAAAAAACTGTCAGAAAACAAGCCTGGAAATAAGGACTTGTATTAATTCGCTCAGATTTTATGATTGCTATGTAATGTAGGTATGTAGCTACAAACCATTGCAACAGAGGCCTTCGAATGAGCTAGGTCCTCTAATGAACACTTCCTTTTTTCCTTTTATTCCTTCTTCTCATTTTTAAGGATTTATTTACTTTTATTATGGTAAAAAACACCCCATAATTATGACAGAGAGAAGGAAAACGCAATTAATGTTGTGATGTTCCTATACTGGTTGCTGTAACAGTCCTCAGAAGATCATCAGATGGACATAGAAGTGAAAACTGGACCATCAGGACCACAAACAAGGTTACTCCTTTTCTAAGCTTTTCCTTTTATGTAAACCAGAGCATGAGGAATGCTACAACTCAGCCCAGCAATATAAAATTATTTCAATAAATACATCAGTGTTGGCATTGTGAAGAGCTTCAGTATCACCTCAGAAACTCCTGGATCCAGAATATCCTTACTTTTCTCCGACTTAGAATAAAACCTAATGAAATTCAATGAGAAATCCTTTCTGACCACTTCCTAAAGAGCTACATTTGCAGGAAACAGGGTGACATGATGGGAAACCACTGCAGAAGCTGTGACTAATCAGACTCTTTTTTCAATGGAACCAGCAAAAAATAAGAGAGAGCAACTCTCTGGAGGAAGAACCACTCTTGTGGTTTAAACGGCCCTATGCAAGACAGACAAGTGGAGCAAATATTCACACTCATCCAGTGTCTAATCACTGGAGTTCAGTCTACAGCCTCTTCAGTCTGACTTTTCATCAACACTATCTGTTTTCATCAAGGAAAAGCTGATGACAGAGCAGAAGCTAATTGCCACTTCTCCATTTCAGTTTGAAAGATCTTGTGATTATGATCTTATGAAAGAGGCCTGACACAGTAACTACACAATTACTTGGTTGAAAACAATGATAGAGGATTTGCATATTACTCAT
Organism: Coracias cyanogaster; assembly: GCA_033124195.1. Classification (NCBI taxonomy): domain Eukaryota; kingdom Metazoa; phylum Chordata; class Aves; order Coraciiformes; family Coraciidae; genus Coracias; species Coracias cyanogaster. The sequence goes on along the minus strand of JAVSBS010024650.1, from coordinate 8,005 downwards.
TGAAACACTACAGAACCACAGAGCACAGTATACGTGAGGTCTCGTGCTTTTTGTTATCATCCTGTTGTCACATTTTCATTAAACCACAAAAAATTAGATTTGAATATATGTACCTTTCCTGTTCTTTCCTTCGTGCCTTTGCATGTCAATCACAAATTTTATTCACCACAAACTGTTCCAGGCAGGATTCTTCAGATGACTGCCAAAAAACTGACCAATGGATCGGGCTTAGAGAGAAACTGCAATTGTGTAAAACACTTGAACCCCAAGCAATTTAAGCAAGAGCTTCTCTGTCCCTGTTCCATTACTTATATGATGGGAAAAGCCATTTTAGCCCCCAGAAGAGTCTGGAATGAAGGTGTAAGTGGACTATAAAGATGTTATGCCTGCCTTCAGAACTGCAGTACATTTGCAGAAGGAAAACATATTTCATTTCAGGTATCTGCAATTCACTGAATGATTTTTAGTCTTCTGTCTCACTTCTTGTGGATGGATCCTCCTTTCTATCTACTTCAGAACAAAGACACATGGGAAAAGAACTATGATCCACAACTGGCACATATTCGCCCCTATGGGAGACTAGTACAAATAGCTTCCACTTTTGCACATCGAAATGAGAGTCCTACACATGCATCCCTTTATTTTCTACTGTCATCAATGAAAACCAAAACTTTTTTCCACCTCTGACTCTTAGAGTAAAAAAGGGCAAGCAAGATATGTCAAAAATGCTGATAAAAAGCAAAAGCTATTTATCGCTGATATTGAACCTAGCAGATATTACTGAGCAATACCAAAAATCAGTTAAACACACAAAGAAAGAGTTGTCAAGAATTTAAAAGGCTTGTTCAAAGCCACAAAGCTATGAGAAACCACAGTAACTCTTTGCAACAGTGTCCATGAAAGACTAAGATAAAGGCAGGTAACTTTTCCCAAGATAAGAAATGCAGATGAATTCTCTGTGTCATCAAAATTTTAGATTAAGAGTCTGATTTTTTTCAGTAATACACCTCCTAGATGCAAATTTGGAGAAGATATTCCACCATTTCTCTGGTGGAACAGAATCTCCTCATACAAAGAAAATAGAACATTTAATCGCATTCTGGCCTTGTGGAGAGAGAAAGGAGAGGAATGATTTTCAAACAAGGGAAAGAGGTCAGCAATTGTGCTCAGCAATAAATCTGAGGGATAAGCTGATCGGGACAACTCAGCGAGAGGTCCAGGTCCGTGAGTGCCAAGGATGGCATGGGAATGGCACGGGATGGGATGGAATGGGATGAAACAGGGGTTGAGCCTCTGTCTGCCTGGGACCAGCTGCTGCACCCCGGCCATCGCACTCATCCCTGTCCCAGCAGCTGCTGCTGGCTTGTCCCTGGCAGGCACTTGCTGGTGGGAGCCAGGCTACCTTTACAAATCCCCCTCACCTTTCAGATGTGCAGGACAGACTATTCTTGGCCCCAGGAGGGGTCTTGCTCACCCAGCAGCACAGACAGAGCAGGCAGGTGACAGGCAGAGTGGGTCTTTGTGCCAGGAGGTCTCACGTATGTCAAGCTGGCATCTTGGGCCCTGGTTGGAGCTCCTGAAGAAGGGACTCTAGAAAGCCAGGCTCCTGCTCTGCAGAGCCCCACAGCCTGCAAGGAGGCTTTTCAAGACACAGCCCTCATGACCAGGGACTTTGTGGGCAGAGCTGTGCTTCTGAGCCAGCAGCAGAAAGAACACCAGGACCTGGTCCAAAGCACTGATGTGCTGAGGGCAGCAGTGACACCAGCAGCCCCTCAGGTCACCAAGTATCCCTTGGCTGGAGAGGCCAGCACAGCCCCTCTTGATTCCAAGGCACATGGGAAAGAGGTCCTCACTTCTCCTGTGCTTGGTGAGCAGGGCATGGCAGCAGAGAGTTGGGGTCCTGCCCCACACAGCCCCACAGCCTGTGATGAGATTCTTCTGGACACAGCCCAATTCATCACCAGGGACATCGTGGACGGGGCTGTGCTTGTGAATGAGCAGCAGGTTGACCCAGGTATGTCCCCGAGTTGATCTCCACCCTGGTGAGTGCAGACCTGGCCTGGCCATCCTGGTGAGTGGCAGCCAGTCCAGGAAAGCCCATCCTGCAGAAAGCCCTTGGTGGTAGGGGGCAGGCAGGAGCTCACCTGTCACCCCCCCCCAGCCCCTCACCTACAGCTCTCCTTCTACCGCAGGCATTGCCCCGGTGCAACGGCCATCCCTCTTCAGAAGGACACTCAGGGCTGTGTGCGGGGCTTTCTGCTTGTCTCCTGCATGGCACAGCCAGAGCAGCTGCACCCTGCTGACACAGCACCAGGAGGGTCCCTGGAGATGCCACCACCTGGCCCTGAACCTGCGTGGTGTCCAGAGCAAGCAACATGGGAAGACATGCACCTGAGGGATGGGTGCATGGATGGCACCCAAGGCATTCACCTGCCCTGAGGATATGGTGCTGCCAGCTGCTGCTCAGCTGTGGATATTTTCTGAAGCCAATAAAAAATGATAATTTTCCCCCAGTGAGCTCATCTGTGCCTGTGCCATCTTGGGAGAAAGACAGGATTAGGCAAGGCTTGTGCTGGCAGGCAGCGCTCGAGAGCCCCAGTGCTCCCTCTTCTCCAGGTAAAGCAGAGCCTGTGCCCTCAGCATCTGCCTATGCTCCAGCTCCCAAGCAGCTGGGGCCTCTGCTGGCTTCCTGGACCTGGGCAGCCCCAGCCCACACCCAGTGCCCAGGCACAGCCTCCCCTGAGCCTGGCAGCACCCAGGATGCCCTTCCATGTGGTGCTGCCCGCACACTCGCTAGCACAGCCTGGACTGCCACATGTCGAAGCCATGATGGCAGGAACCCCTCCTTGCAAGCCAGGCTGGAAGCAAGAGGAGGAATTAATTACAACATAAAACCTTATGACCTAGCCCAAAGGGGCCAGGGTGGACACTGTCATGGCTGCACCTCTGAACTGTTGTAACCTTTTGCCCTGGTTCAGCCAGGACAGGGTTAATTTTCAGCGGTCGGGGGGTAGGCAGCCGAGCTATTCCATACCATGACATCATGCCCCCGGTGCAGGTTCTGCACGGAGACTGGGTGAAGTTGCACTCAGGTGCATCCAGGTCCAGTCTGGCTTGTCCGCGCTCGGTGTCGCTTGCTTTGTACTTTGTTTTCTCATTGTTGTAATTGCTGCTGTTGTTCTGATCGTTTCTTGTGTGTGAGTATATTAAATTCTCGTATCTCAATCCCAGCTTTGTGCTCTCCCTATCTCCCTTCCTGCTTGATGGTGAGGGGGCAGCGTCATGCGGTGCTCAAGCCCTGGCAGGGACTAAACCACCACACCCTTGATTGGAACTCCACGTCACAGGAAGGGCTACAGCAGAAACCACTTGAAGCAATGAAGGACAAACCTCACAAGAAGCAGTGCATGTGCAGCATTGATCTGACCTGAGCTGGCTTTGGGGCCCACCAAGTCCACTCAAGATACTACCTCTCTTTCCCTGAGTGACCACCACAAAACAAATGGGGCCCAAACAAATGGACAGAATGAACTCAATAGACATGGGGAAAGGGATGGGTAATGAGGATGTGTTGCAATAGTGTAGGACCTGAGCATGAGGGGGTGGTATGGAATAAGGGGTGGAGAATGTACTGGTTTGGGTTGGGAGAGAGTGAAATCTCTTCACGGTGGCTTGTATGGGGCTGTGTTTTTGACTTGTTCTGAGAGCAGTACTGATAACCCAGAAATGTTTTAGTTAATGCTGAGCAGTGCTTGCACAGCACCACGGCTTTTCTGCTGCTTACACTAGCGACTAGGCTGGAGGCATACAAGGAGCTGGGAGGGGACAAGTCAGCAGCCAAGATAGCTGACCCAACTGACCAAAGGGATATTCCATACCATAGGACGCTGTGCTCAGCAAGAAAACCAAGAGGGAAGTTGATGGGGACAGAGGCAAGGTGCTGCCAGGAACTGGCTGGGCATTGGTCAGTTGGTGGTGAGCAATTGCTTTCAACCACATTGCTTGTTTTTTCGGGTTTTATCTTCTCTGTTTGCTTTTTTTCCTTCCAACACTTTCCAATATTTCTTTTCAATTTTTAAACAGGTTTTATCTCAAGCCATGAGTTTCTTTCTCACATTTACCCTTCTGACTCTGTCCCTCATCCCACTGTGTGGGGGAGTAAGCCCACAGCTGTGTGGTGCTTACTTGCCAGCCAGGGTTAAACCACAACAAGACCCTTCACTAGCTTTCTTGCTCTCATTTGGATATGCCAGCCAGCCCCATAAACTTGGGTATGTGTAGGGGGTGTAGCAGGTTGCCAACCCTTTCCCCTTGGAACTATGGATTCATTCTGCTCCCTGTCACTGTCTTCTGGCTGGGTACGCAAGAACAACTGGTCTTACTACTGAAAAGTGAAGCAAAGGAGGCATTCAGAACCTTAGCTTTTCCCTCATCCTTGGTCACTATGTTTCCCTTTGCACCCAATAAATGATGGAGATTCTCCTTAGTCTCCCTTTTGTTGCTAATGTATTTATAGCAACATTTTTTATTAAAGGTAAAGGTGGTAGCAGGAGATCACAACTGCCAACCCAATTCAAGACTGAAAAGACCTGCCCTCCCAACCCCTACAATGAGCATGCATGCTAATTAACACAGCATGCAAGGCTAGTTGAAATATAACTAACCGGTAGCAGACGGGATGGTAACTACTGTCCAATGAGTGTAACTTTAAGCAGGTTTTTAATAATCATGTAACAGGATAAATACGTTGTGGCTCCTTGTGTGATGTGCTAGCTTGGTGGAATTACCACTGAGCACCATTTTCTGCACAGAAGAGGAATAAAAGACCTCTGCTCTGTGTTTGGCATGTCGCACACTGGGTAAATGAGCCCAGATTGGGGAGAAGAGAAGCAGCTCCATGGGGCCAGGCAGGACCATGCCCTCAAGATGGGGCAGGAGCATGCCCTGGGGGCTGGTGGAAACAGCCCCATGGGGACAAAATCTCCTCTTCCTCCTTCTCCTCCTCCTTCTCCTTCTCCCTTCCCTATGAAGCACCCCCAGGGTCCCTTATCCTGCAGATAGTGGGCTTCCATCATCTTCCAGCCCTTATTTCCAGGGGGATGTCCCAGACCCTCCTGAGCCCCTTGCCTGGGGGGGCAGGGTGCCTGCCCCTTGTACCTGCCAGGGAAGGGCGGGGGGGGGTTCCTGGGTGTCAAAAGAGGGGCTCTGCCTGCCTGACGGTGTCACAAAGTGGGGCTCTGCCAGCTGGGCTATAAAAGGGGAGCATGGGGCCGCAGGAGAGTTGGCAGTGGGCAACGGGCACTGTGCTATGATGGCATCTCGGTGGTATTCAGGTTTTTTTGAAGCCAGGAAAGGTGGTTTCCCTCTGCCAGGGCCCGGCAGCTTGTGGGCGGGTGGCTGAGGCGGCTGGGTGGTAGATGGAAACGAGGCATACACAGCCCAAGGGTCACTGGGCAAGGCCATCCTCCTCCTAACAGAAGCCCTGAGGGAGCTGAGCAGGCCACAAGCAGGCATCACCCACGACTTCACCCGAGAGCACTGTGGCAAAGGCAGGCTCCCTGGGCAGGCAAGCAGGGCATGGCAGGCTGAGCCCCAGGGTGCTGAAAGCCTGCAAAGCTCGCCAGGAAGCCATAGTAACCACCCAGCAGAAGACCAAGACATCCCTGATGAGTTGGTTGAGGGCCACCAGGGAATGCAAGAGACAGATGCTTGAAGGCACACGCTGACTTCCATGACTGAAACCCAGCAGGTAGAGCCCCTGATACAGAGAACTCCCTGCCCTCACTCCCTGTGACTTGGGGACAAAGTAGCGTTTGCCTCTATCCCACCAGTTGCAGGGGTTGAAGAGGGAGTGAACAGGAAGAGCCAGCAGATCAATGCCTGGCTACGTGACTGGTGTCACCTGCAGAACTTTGGATTCTTTGACAGTGGGCTGCTTTGCAAGACACTAGGCTTACTGGCAACAGACGGGGTACACCTATCTAAAAGAGGGAAAGGGATCCTCAGGCAAGAGCTAGCAGGGCTCATTAAAATGTCTTTAAACTAGACACAAAGGGGCATGGGAATAAAACTGGCCTTGCTAGAGAGGAGCCTGGGAGTGGCATGCCAATACCTGTGGGACAGTGTGGTAGTAAGGTCTTACAGTTGGCTGTCTCAGTGGAGGTGTGGGATGATGATCCATGTGGCAGCAAAGACACAAGAGTTGATAGGCTGGTAACTATGGAAGCATCTGAGAATGGGCTGAGAATGGGAATTAGGGCTTCTCCCTCCAAAAACATGTCAGGACCACTAGCCCAGCTAAAGTACATCTCTACCAATGCACGCAGCATGGGCAACAAGCAGGAGGAACTGAAGGCCATCAAGCAGTGAGAAAACTATGATAAAACACAGAAGTGTGGTGGGATGACTCATGTGACTGGAGTGCTGCAGTTGATGGCTACCAGTATTGCAGAAGGAACAGGCGAGGAAGGCGAGGGGGTGGGGTGGCCCTCTATGTTAGAGAGGTATATGAATGTCTACAACTTAATGACGGTGATGATAGGGTTGAGTGTTTATGGGCAAGAATAAAGGGGAAGGCCAAGAAGACAGATATCACGGTGGGAGTTTGTTACAGACCACCCAATCAGGATGACGAGACTGATTAAATACTCTATAAGTTGGGAGAGGTTTTGCATTCTCTGCCTCTTGTTCTTGTAGGGGACTTCAACTTCTTGGATGTGTGCTGGGAATAGAACACAGCAGAGAGGGAACAGTCTCAGAGGTTCTTGGAGTGGGTGGAAGCTGATATCCTGATGCAGCTGGTGAAGGAGCCAACTAGAAAAGGTGCCCTCCTGGACCTGCTGCTTGTTAACAGAGAAAGAATTGTAGGACATGTAAAGGTTGGAGGCTGTCTAGGGTGCAGTGATCATGAAATAATAGAGTCTTTGATTCTGGGAGAAGTAAGGAGTAGGGTTAGCAGAACTGCCACCTTAGACTTCCATAGGGCAGACTTTGCCCGTTCAGGAGACTGATTGCCAGTCACTCTTGGGGGGGCCGTCCTGAAAGACAAAGGAGTCCAGGAAATCTGGGCACTCTTCAAGAAGGAAATCTTAAAAGCACAAAAACAGGCCATCCCCATGTCTCAAAGATGAGCAGACAGGGAAGAAGACCAGCCTGGCTGAATGAGAGCTTTGGCTGGAAGTCAAGAACAGAATGAGAGTTTATGGCCTTTGGAAGTGGGGGCAGGCCACTCAGGAGGACTACAAAGACACAGTGAAGCTATGCAGGAAGAAAATCAGAAGTGTGTGGCTATTGCCATAACAGACAATTAAAAAATGCTTCTATAAATACATTAACAACAAAAGGAGGACTAGGGAGTATCATTCATCCTTTACTGGATGCAAAGCGCAACAGGGTGACTAGGGACATGGAAAAGGCTGAGGTACTGAATGCCTTCTTTGCCTCAGTCTTTAATAGCAGGACTAGTTGTTTGCTGAGTAGCCAACCCCTTGAGCTGGAAGACAGTGATGGGGAGCAGGAGGAAGCCTCCATAATCCAAGAGGAAATGGTTAGCGACCTGCTTCTCCACCTAGACATACATAAGTCTATGGGGCCAGATGGGTTACACCCAAGAGTACTGAGGGAGTTGGCAGATGTGCTTACCAAGCCACTCTTCATGATTTATCAGCAGTCCTGGCCAACTGGGGAGGTCCTGATGGACTGGAGATTAGCAAATGTGATGCCCATCTACAAGAAGGGCCAGAAGGAGGATCTAGGAAACTACAGACCTGTCAGTCTGACCTCGGTGCCAGGGAAGGTCATGGAACAAATCATCTTGAGTGCCATAACACAACCACTTACAGGACAACCAGGTGATCAGGTGCAGTCAGCACAGGTCCATGAAGGGCAAGTCCTGCTTAATGAACCTCATTTCCTTTTATGACAAGGTGACCTACTTGGTGGATGAGGGAAAGGCTGTCGGTGTTGTTTATCTGGACTTCAGTAAAGCCTTTGATACTGTTCCCCA
>JAVSBS010024649.1:0-30911 GCA_033124195.1 Coracias cyanogaster | reverse complement strand
GTGAAGCACTTGCATCCATCTTAAGTTATTACCCATCTGTAAGTACTTAAAGAGTAAAAGAGGGGTTAAGTACTGCGAAGTTTCTGTAGTGCTTATATTGGCCCAAGGTTGGGGTTTATATTTATGAAAAGGAGAAAAAATGAAGGTCCTATTTGAGGCTTTTTATAGCTCAAATAAATCCACTGTTGAAGGAATGTGAGTTATTTATAATTTTTTTGGTCTTTATTTGTATGGATAGGCATCCTGCTCTGTAAAGACACACTCTTACTAGGCGCTTTCATTTTAACCCAGAGATGTCCAGCTTTTTGCTTAGGTGAGGCCGGAGGCCTGTAACATAGCTGTTGAGAGATGGCTGATAATTCAGTGTATGAGGCATTAGCTGATGTTGCTTTTGCTGCAATTTGTGGTGGTAAAACTCTTGACGATTTGTGCGTGAAAAAAGTAATGACTAGGATTTGAATATGTAAGCTATAAGACAAAACATACAGGACAGAAAAATAATGTGAAAAACATGCATTTTCAAGACTACAAGGTACTGAAGTGATATAAACAAGCAGTGTGGGCAAGGAGGTGCTCCTCTGCTGGTTATTATGCTAATACATAGAAAATTGCTGTCCCTGTACCGTGTAGATAAAGGTACGAATTTATTTTTCAAGTATGTTAAAGATAATCTTTAATGAATTTCTCCTCTAAGCATTTAGATAACTTTGCTGCAAGCTGTTCGTGCTGTATCAATTTCTGCTGTTGTCTGATTGAAACAAAGCTGAGCAACCTGCTGGCTCTGACATCTTCCTGACGTGCACAGTCCAGGGCTGTGGATGTGGAGGGAATTAAGGTCAGTCATGCAGAACAAAGCGCGGCTGGGTGAGCACTGACTTTGCATGTTATTATTCTTAAGCCCACTAATCTTGATTACTATACCCCACCAAAAATGTGGGCACTTGTCTAAATATAAATGAACTGGAACAGGCCCTAAACCCACTAGGATTAACTGAATACAAACATCATATCCATGTGGGGTGTCTGATAGCAGGTGATGACATTAAAATGTCTAGATCTCTGATACTTGGAGACTTAAAACCATGATTCAAATTATCTTACACCAGTTTATACTACAAATACCTATTTATTTAGAAGTTCTTGTCAATGCATAGGGAAAATAGTGCTGAAACAGATGAATATGCTATTCAGGTAACACTAGCTTGTCAGGGTGCTCCCTTTTTTAATACCTGCAGCATTCTTTTTAGAAGAAGATAATGGTCTCTCTTTTAAAGATTTAAACTGGGAGCAGCAGTGTTAGTGCACAGCCAAGTTTTAGCTACTGGCTGGCCCAAGTAAGTACAAATTGCAACATCCCGATGCCTTTCTTGCAAGGTAGAAACATGCTATCCGAGGTAGCTCCTGCGTGCCAGTGCAAATTCTGTTCTTTTTATGTGCAGGGATCGCAGGGTGGGCAACTTCATGCTACATACTGTAGGAAAAATTGGGTGCAATGCTGTATTGCTGTGCAAAGCCCACTTGTGGAGTGAAAGATCCTTTATATCTCATTTATTTTGAAAATGTTGCAATCTGGTACATTTTTTGCTGTCTGTGGGTGTGCAAAAGGTGTCATCTACTAATTTAAGAAAATTGCCTACAAGTGTTTGCCCGGTTGGATGTGGAAGAATGCTTTCATTTTGATTGGCTTTTCCTGTTCTTCACCTCTACCGTATGTGAATTTTGAACGACCAAGGAGTTTATATGGTATGAAGAAGCCAAAATTTTTTTAAAAAATTCAACATCCATTCTCAAGAATTTTGGTCCCAAGTGTGTCTTCTGCATGCGTGCCCTCCTGTGCAGGTGTACACACCCCTTGCAGTTTAAGAATTGCTGGCTTACTGCCCACCTCATCAACTACATGTACAACCAGTTTCCCTGGATGCCAGGCTCTGTTTCGCCACTGGGTGGTTTGGACTCACCTTCAGACTGGCAGGTCACCCATCAGCAGTGCCTGTCTCAGCTGCACGGCCCTCCCCTCCTTCCTTCTTCTCCCAGCCTTATAGCCTTATTCCTTCCTGGTACTGTTTGATCTCATCTGGTCTCACCTTTTCTCCCTGGAAGGTCTGAGTCACTCTTCTGAGCCTTTTTTATTGTCTGCTAAGAGCTTGCTGTAACTTCAAGCAGCCACGGTCCTTTGCTGCGGGTAGACCTCTACTTGTTCTCCCTGCTCAACCTTGCTCTGTATGCTGAGATGTTAGGATGGAGCAGCATGAATGGTTAGAGGTGCTACTTTGCTTCTGATAGTCTTTAACTTAAGAACAAATTGTCTTTATGTTGAGCTGGCCACCTCAAGATTTTACAGAACTAGGGCTGTGCCCAGGGATAGATGTTAGAGATGTGAGAGCAAAGGAGTTGCTGACCTGTTCTGGTCATGTCTCAAGTTTCAAAATGGTATTTGAAAGCAGAGTTAAGGCTAGTGTAGAGACTCTGACTTGAAGTGTTGCCAGCAGAGGTTATTAGCATATCAAAGGAGATTTCTGCATTGTGTTCCACTGGATGGGGGGAGAGTTTGACTTGCTTCAGTATGGAAAGAACATTTTGGACAAAATAGCTGGAAAAGTGGATCAGTAGTCCTGTTGGTGAAGGGAATGCTCAGTCAAGAGAAGCAAAGCCTGGGGAAGTCAGTGCTTCACAGACGGGTTTTCACAAAGCAGACTGGCAATCCCTGCAGGAAGGCCAGAGGACAGGCAGGAGGCAAAGCAGCAGGTTCCTTCCTTACGCAGGCACTACTTCTCTGTTTCTTTTGACCCCTCCGCCCTTTTTCAGTGAGGAGTCAAAGACCAGCCTTACTGTAAAAGTAGCATGGTCAGCATGCAAAGCCAGCAAATTTGTCATCTCAAACACAGTTCTTGCACAGATTCACTGAATTGTCTTTTCATTACTGGTGAGTCTGAGTGGTTCAAATCATGTGACTAAAAGGAATTATAATTATTTTCATGGTGTTTTAAAAGTCTCTTTTTCTAGGTGGGGCTTTATAGAACTTCTGTTCAAAATCTACTTCTCAAATTAATTTCAAAGTATTTACTGGAAATGGCAAATTTAAGAATTGGATTATTAAATATTCCTTTCTATCACATAGGTAGATCGGTATCAAGTTCAGCTGCACATAAAAGAAAATGCCAGAATCAGTACCAGAAACTGTCATGTGGCAGAAGCACAGGAAAAAATCAGGGAACTGCAATGTAATTTCTTACCTCCTTATAGATATTCTTTGGCCTAGATGTTAGATATGTAAGATCACATCTTGAGAAGGAATCAAGGATGTAAACTCAAACACCAAGAAGCTTTTCCAGTCTAGAAGAATGAACTGGAGAATACCTGCTGGTCCTGCATGGTTGCCTGAGATGCTGGAGGCAAAAATTTTCCTAGAAGATCTTTTGAACACAAGTCATATAGTCAACACACTTGGCAACCTTAGTGTGTTGCCAGTGAGAACAGGATAGTAAAAACTAGCTTTAGCTTCCTAGAGATTTTTCCATAGGTTCTTCTACAGTCCATGAAGAGGGCGTCTTTTCTGAAAGACAAGGGAGAACTGAAAGCTAATGCTTGAGCCTTCTCTTCCCATTGCGTGCAGGTGTGAGGAGAACTGTGCTTTTTGGCAAAAGCTAGCCTTCATGAACAGGGCCCTGGGGATCTATTTCACACCTAAGCCCTTGTTGCTGTGGGATGAAGTCCTTTGGGAGCCCTGATCTGGTAGACAGGCTACACATATTCCTGCCTTACAACAGGATTTTGCTCAACGCGAAGAGAAGCAGTTGCAGTCCTTCTCACTCCAGCGCTGCTGAGAAGGGTGTTGGTAGCCACATCACACTGAGAAGACCCTTCCTCTGTAGAGAACATGTGTCAGGCTCTGCCCTCTGTATTTCTATAGCCGTGATGCTCTCCTTGGTGACATCCTGAGACTGAAAAGTAGTGCCATTATTGTAACTACAAATTAAACCTTTTGCCTGAGGTTACCTTCACAGTGGTCGATTAGTATCCTTAGTAATGAAACTCATAATATGCAATCAAAGAAATAATACTGAAACTTTATACAGCCCTTCCAAAATCCATTAGGCACATCTGTAATTTGTGATTCTAAATTTCAGAGGCTAATTGCTCATCATTGGTAGAAATATTTCTTTTATCACTATTTATTCCAAGTCATTTTGCCGTTCCTTGTCCTTGCCCTTATGTCCTTATGGTTCCAGACCACACAGAACAGACAAAGTTGGGGATTTTATTACGCTTTGGGATAGTTTTTTGTACATCTGAGGTTTCTAAAAAGCCGTGCCAGCATATTATCTTTCTGAAAGTCTCCTCTGTGAGCAGGTATCCCCTGCTAACATGCTTTTGTGTTATGTGGATCAAAGGCCTTTTCAGTGCTAAAGCTACAGCCATGGATGATTTGTAGTCATCTTGATCTCTTTTTTAACATTGTAATGACTATGCTGATTACCAAATTCTGAAGATAAATTAAAATATTTTTATACTAATGTGTGGATGTCGTTGTTGGCTATTCAGGGTAGATACTGCTGCTAAATAAAGAGGGTTTTTCAAAGCTTCCAAAGTTGGGCACAAGCTCGTGTATCTGCAGTCATTGTAAACTGGGCTGGAGCTGACATCAGGTCATTTTTGTCTGGAATGAGGAAAATGAAGCCTGGAGTGCTCTTTCTGGTTCACTGCAGGCTCTGGAGCTTTCCCTCCTGTCATTGAGGCAGGGTACAACCGGCGAGCTGTCACCCCATTGCTACAGTAAACTTTGCCCTCAACGTAAGCATTTCCCTTTAAACTTGCTTTGAACACGCTGCTGACAGTGTGCAGGAGATACATTGAGGTTGCCGGCATGTTAATCGCATTATAGTAATACTCTGTGGCATCAGCAAGGACGGCGGCTCCAGTTGGCTCGGCACAGCACGCGGGCATGCGTGAGCCTGCCCGTCCCCAACAGCCAGCCACCTGGAGCAGATGCAGCCATGGCCAGATCCACAGCAAAGGCTCCTTGGACCACTGCTCCTTAGACTCAGCCATGCTGGAGGGTAAGATGGTTTTGTTTTGACTTGAAAACTGAGATGTATCGCACAAAGCTCATTGACAGATCACAGGCTGTGCCCAGCTCTTTTGGCTTAGAGGTAAGGAGATGCTGATACACTGGAAGATCTTGTGTATATTGACATACAAATAAGAACTTGTAGCTTCATGTGTTGCTTCATAATCCCTGGTCTACTGTTGCCCAAGCAAATAACTCCCAAGCTGGAGTAAAGCTTACATAGGCCGGGTATGCAACCATAGCACATGTTTCATCATGTCTGCTCAGCGATGACATGGCTGGGAAGGGAAAACCACGCTTGTACAACAAGGAAACAGAGACAAAGCTGTGCCACCTATGCAATTTTTCTCATCCATGCCTTGGGGGTGAGTAACTATTATTCATGGACTGCTTTAATTTTTTTCACAGCTAGGGATAGGCTGAAGAGTAAAATTTGGGCTGTGGTGTCCAATTTCCCTGGCAATTTTTTAAAGCTTTCTTAAGAAGTAACCTTGTCTAGAAGAAGCCTACCACTTAGAGAAGGTACTATATATATGTGGTATCTCTATACTAGAAGGAAAGCGAGATCCTCCCTTCTATGCAGTAAATCAAAGTCTATCAGATTGGGTTGCTTCCAAGTTAAACATATGGGCAGTTTAATAAGTAAAGGTCTAGGGAAAAAGTTACACCTCCTCTGCAACCTGATCAGTCATATGTTGTAGACAATGAGGTGGTGCTGCTCTGCCCTGCCCAAGCAGCAGGTATTATGACTCCAAAAGACAAAATATGGCTTACCTGCATACAATGGGTCCCGCATCAGATGAAGCATCACTGCACGACACACACTTAGCCAAAGAAGTAGAATGAAGGTCTCAGTGCGCTCTTTTGCCTTGGACCTTTTGTTTGCATTTGGTAATGAAGGACTGTAATATCCTCCCCTCCTATGAGATGTGAGGGCTTGGCCACCTCAGGGAAACATTCATTCTGGCAGGCCTAAGGTGCCAAGGTGGTGGTTGCTCCTAACTGTGGCTACGTGCTTTCCATGCAGCTGATTTCCATGGAAAAATTTACACTTCTTATTGTAAACTTGATTCTCCTTCTCTTGGACAATGTACAGTCTAATGTGGAAATGAGCAAAACTCAGAGAACTTCAGCTGTCTGTACTGGGTATATTTTGAGAGGAGATTACACACACAAAACGTGTCTGACCATGATGTCAGCCTCAAATCAGGCAGAAACTGGGATTCACAGAGATGGATCCCTGTGGCCCAAGCATCTCTGAATATCTGACCATTTTATTTTGGCTCCGAAAGAAGGAGTCATATTTGACCAATGTATATACTGCACTGTCGGAGTGAAAAATAATCTGTATTTTGTAGCCCAGTCTACTTGTACCTTGCCCAGAAGAATACATCTCTGGTCCCTCTAGTTATTTTATTTGCTATGTGAGATACCACAAATTTCAGCACAATCCAGTTTCAAAGGAGTTTTGAGATGTGGCATCATAAGTATCGCAGCCAGTAATCCGTATCACCAGCTTAATATGCAAAACGTCAGATTTTTTTAAAAAGCAAGACACATTTTTCACAGTATCCTAACAGTCTGCATTTCAGAAGAGATAGATAAGATTCTTTTTTCTTCTTACCTCTGATATGAACTTACATGCCTACACCTGAAAAATTTGTAAGGCGAATAAATCAAACCAAATTACTTGTGGGATGATTAAAAAAATGTAGCAACATTTGCACAGGTAGGTAGTTGGATCTCCAGATACTTCAGAGCCAGGAATACTGTCTCACCACTAGATGGAAATAGTGGATTTTACATCATCTGCTGCATTATCCACACTTATACCTGAATACTATTTAAGCCATCTGCCGGCAGCATGGCAGAAATGTGGATCCGAAATTCTTTGCTAGCACACATGGAGTAAAGCCGAGACTTCTACTTCTAGAAATTGTCCCCATTTTTCAAGGCTGAATACTTCCTAATTCCTGAAGGGTGATTCTGTTTGATCCCTCGTCTAACTGCTTTTCATTTATCCTTTCTGTAAGCAACCAGAAAAGAGCTGTAGGACAGATGGCATTTTGGTTCCACTAGCATGAATTAGGTAGTAAACTTCAGCCTAATTTAACATTTACTCTGTAGTCTCTTGTGCAAGCAGGGAAAAAAAAAAAGATAAAAGTGGAAGGAAGTTGAAAGTCTTGTGTTTCAATGTACTTACTGAATGACAAAAATAAGCAACGTGGCTTGTTGCCTTATGAGCAGACGCTACAGTGGTGTTTGCATATTAAAAGCAAGCATCTAGTCAGAGCAGTGGAAGGTAATTAAAGGCAGCTCTGTAGGGAGGATAGTTAAATAGAAGGACTGGAAAATGAGCTGATTACTTAGGGGATGACAAATTGACATTTTCTAGAAAGTATTGAATCTTCAAACTGATTCAGTTTAGCTCAGTGCAAAATCTAAAGGGAAATGTCCTCCTTGCGCCAGAACATTTGGATTCATGGCACCTTCTCATGTTGTGAAATGCTGGAACCAGCACAGAGACCTTGCTGTCTTCTCCGGTTCTGACACCTCCATCTCAGACTCCTCCATAAAAGCACTAGCAGAGAAGCATAGCCACGGCTACTCCATCAAAACATTCCAGGCACCAGATGTATCTTCAGATTCTCATTTTCTGGTCAGGAGAAAGTAGCTGTGGATTTCCACCAGTCTGATGCAAGGCCAAAAGCGGCAGAGATTGGCATAACCCTGATGTTGGAAACAACATCTTGGGGATACATTGGAATCAGGATTTCTGTTGTGACTTGGTAAGAGCAGCTTTCTCACAGAATATGGCAGCAAGTCTCTCTGCTCATCTGACAGAATTTGATGAAAGATCACGGAGCCTGGTAATGGTGTGTATTTTATGACGGTACTTCTGTGCCAGTGTACAGTCATGGCAGCTGCTCTGTTGTCCTTTAAGAAGTAGGAATTAGGGTATTGCAGTTCAATACGGACTAAAGCCACGGTACCAAATCTATATTTTTCCAGTGCTGAAGCATGAGGTTGCATTCAGGCCTTGATTTTCCTGTGTGCTGGGAGGACCTGCATCCGTTCTGTATTTTGATTGGCCTTGTTTGGTACCTGACCACTGTGGGTACATTGGCAGGTCTGCTCCCAGGTGGCAGCAAGCTGTAGATTGCTGTAGTTCAGTAATACATATCAGCCGGACCTGGGCAGATGCTGGGATCATGCAAATCCTAGAACCTGCTTTGGGATGCTGACTCCTTATTGCTCTGTCCTCGTGCCATATGATGCCCCTATGCTTGTTTGTTCCGGAATTACCCATAAAAAGCACAATATGTAATAAATGGCATGATTCAGAATTCAGTGCCCCAGACTTAAAAAGATTCCCTGGGCTCCAGATCTTTGAGACCATTTTGGGCCCCGTGGCTGCCGAAGCCCAGCGCTTTGCCGCAGCAGGTGCCGGCCGGTGTTTGTGCCCGAAGACGCGACGTCCCTTGGCGGGATGGCTCCGGCCGTTCCCACCGCTCCGGGGCGCGCCGTGCCCCGGGGAGCTGCCGGCCCGGGGTGCAGGCAGGGGGTGCGTGTGTGCGTGTGTCTGTGTGTGTGTGTCTGTGTGTGTGCGTGTCTGTGTGTGTGTGTGTGCGGGCGGAGGGCGGGCGGAGGGCGGGCAGCGGCCCGACGTGCCCGCTCTTGCCGCCGCCGCCGCGGGCGGGACTCGCCGGGCGGGGGCTCGGCGGGGAAGGGGCCGGGGCGCGGCGGGCGCCCCATTGGCTCTTCCCGGCGGCTCATGTCGCCAGCCCCGCTATAAAGGCGGCCGCGGCCCCGCCGCAGCCCGTTCTCTGCCTCCGCGCTTTGCCAGGGCCCCGCCAGCGCCGCGCCGCCGCCATGGCCATCGATGCGTTTTTGGGCAAATGGTGCCTCGTCTCCAGCGAGGGCTTCGAGGAGTACATGAAGGAGCTGGGTAAGGAGCCGGCGGCTCTCCGCCTCCGGGAGGGAGGGATGCCGCCTCGGGGACCTGCCGCTGCCGGTGCTGCTGCTGCCGGTGCTGCTGCTGCCGCCGCCGGCCGCCGAGGCTCTGTCCAAGGTCCGCGGCGGGCGCGGCGCCGGGGCTGGTTCGCGGCCCCGGCTCTGGGCCAGGGGCCAGTGGGGGGCCCGGCCGCGACCTACGGCAGGGCGGTGGCGGCGCGGAGATGCCGCGGCGCTCCGGGGTGCGGCAGCGGGGGCTCCGCGCCATCCCGGTGGCGGGGAGGGAGCCCCGGCCGGGAGCAGACCCTTCTTGCGGGGCTGGCCGCCGCCTCCGGCTCCGAGTCCTAAAGATGTCGGCAGCCCTTTTTGCATCGTAATTGCAGGGAGGCAGGTGCCGGCGCCAGCCAGCGATTCCTGCCGCCCGGGCTGCGCCTTCTCTGCTGCCCCGCCGCCCCCTCCCGCCGGCAGCACCCCGGATTATCAGCCGCTGGCAGCAGCCCGGCTGCGATCAGGCCGGCTTTCTCCTGGCTCTCCGCTAATGCCCGGGGCGGGGAGCCGGGGCCGCCGGGGCGGTGGCTCAGAGGAGCGGGCGGCGCGGGGGGGATGGCGGGGGGAGGCAGCGCTGCGGCCGGGGCCGGGCTCGCACCGCCCGGGGTGGCTCCGCTCCCACCTGCCCAGCCTGGGCCGACTTCCCATGAAGTGACCCTGGGTGTCTCCTCAGCAGAAAGCCACACGGGCTCGACCGCCTGTGGGTGAGCGGCCGCCGTGCGCGCCGACGGGGCTGTGCGCATCCTCCCGCGGGGAGCAGCCGTACCGCGGCGGGACGGGGCCGGCTCGCTAGCCCTGCCTGCTGGTTGCCCTACATTTTGTAACACAGTTACTGGATGAAGAACAGACCTAACGCTAGGAGCCTCCTCTGCATGTTTGGATTTACCACCTTTCCAGGAGCATCCTGGTCAACAGGCGATAGCACCTTGCAGTGTGTGTACAGCCCAGGAGCTGTTGTTTTCTGCAATTTATCCTAGCTGGAAGCTCGGGTATTTTCTCAGGAGGTGGAAGATGCGGCCTTGAATGTCTTTGGAGGGAGGACAGGAAGAAATTTAGGTCTTGTGCTCTTCATGTAAAATAGAAAAGGCATCCCTGCGTTTACCCTCAGCAGACAGTGGCGGCTGTAGTTGCGTTTTGTGAGAGGCCTGCCAGCATGTGGTAGCTGGGATGCTGAGAAAGCCTTCTGGACCACGCTCTTTGGGAGACTTTGAAGGAAATTTAAGTGTTTTAAGCTCAGCTCAGTTCAGCCATGGATTAGGATGCTGCAGTGCTCACGTCCACCAGCCAGGACTAGGCATGCGCCATACTGCAACTTCAAAGCAGAAATTAAGTGCTGCAACGGCAGAGCACCTCCCATGTGTAGGCAGCAACTGAGTGTTGTTTGTTTGTTTTTACATCACAGTCTTAAACCAGTAACTTTTCCTCTTTACAATTGCAATTTAGGCAATTAAATTTACTCTAAGCCACACTTTAGGAGACAGACCTTTATTGGATCTAGCCCTTACTGACTACTTGGGAAACTCTCTGCATTTGTTCCTATCATTGCACCATAAATGAGATTCTGCAGATTCTGCTCAGTCTGTATAAAAGAACATTTGAGGATAAACAAGTTTTAATTTCACTCTGTGCCGTATGGAAAATGTATGTTTCCATATGTGGCTCATCTTTATTTAATTAGATCCCAAGGCATAGCTGATCAGATAGCTCACTGATTACTCTGGACTGGACAACCACAAAGGAGTAGGTGGGGTGTCCCTGTGACAATAATTTCCAATTCTGGTCAGAAAATCTGGACTGAGGAGGACTAGTGTTTGCTCTACAGGCTCCAGCTGAAGTCTTGGCCCTGAAATCTCAGTTGAGCCTGGGGAAGCAGTGGCTGAAAAGTACTTTGTTATTTGCACTTCACAAGGAAACTAATCTTTGCTTTGTGGACTCAGCACTCACCCAAGTATCTTGTACACTCCAGGAGAGTGCTGTGTGGTTACAAGACGACATTTTCTAACTACACCAGCTGCAGAGCCCAGACACTGACTGACTTGGAACTTTCTGCTCCATTTGGTTGCTTATCACTTCTTGGTTCACATCTGCACTTTCCAGTTTGCTGGATTCATGTTTGTTGCTCAACTACCCTCTGTTTTGTACCTTCATCCTTCAGATGAAAAAGACTCAAGCAAACCCCTCAGACAGTACACACAGTCTGAGGCAGGGTGAAGCCTTTTTGGTGGAGTTTTGAGGGCTGGTATCTCCAGATGATGAATTTTCAGTCATTTGCAAAGCTTATTTCTCTTGTGGTCCTTTTTTTTGTGTGTTTGTGTAAGCACCATTTTGCACGATAGTGGCTTTATAATTCACAAATACATATTTTGGATACAGGGTGTAGAAAATGAAATTTTATTTTAAATCGCATGTTTGCAGTTGGGTACAGAGTGATGGGAGAGTATTTCTTGATAAGTTGAAATAAATATGCAGATGGATTAATCTGTCAATTAAAAATGATTGTAGAATTTTTAGTGATCGAACTTGAAGGGAATAATTTCATATTAGTTCAAGCTTTTGTGATTGTTTTCCTGTTTATTTCTTATTTCTGTTTTTAAAAATTCAGTTCTGAGTTTTGGGACATCTGCGAGTCCTCTAGAGGGCAAAATAGATTTAACTTTAACTCTCTGAGGAAGCAAAAGAATAACCCTGCCAATAAGCTTTTTTCCTTCCTTGTCAGTGGATAATTTAAAACATCCTCTTTCTTTGTGGCTCTCCAGCTTTGATTCTCTAGTGTACTTAAGTGCCTAATTAAATGGGAATTAGGTATCTGAATTCTTGTGTGGCTCTAAGCCTTAGGGCTTAACTGACTTGGTGACACTGTGTGCCTCTCGCCTTGCAGGTGTGGGTATGGCCATGAGAAAAATGGGAAGCATGGCCAAACCAGATGTTTACATTATTAAGGATGGGGACACAATCACTGTAAAAACAGAAAGCACCTTCAAAACGTCACAGTTCAGCTTCAAGCTTGGTGAGAAATTTGAGGAAAATACATTAGATGGCAGGAAAACTCAGGTCAGTATACTACACTTTCTATTGAAAAAACACAATTCTATGGGTGTTTTATGGATGGGGATGCTATTTAAATCAGTTTTGACATCCACACTAACAATGCATTATTGGATGAACAGCTGTCTCCATAAGTCTCATTGAAAGAAATTCCTTTTTTTTCTCCCCCGTGGATTAAGCAACTTCCAAAGAGGGAAAATGCTGAAGCTAATAATGTCTTGCCTATTTTATTGTTTCCACTTTGCAGCAGAAGCACTGTGTTAGTAAAACTAACAGACCTCTAAATCCCTGTTAAAGCCAAATGCCACTTCATTTGAAGCCTGTGGAAAACATCCCATTGATGTTTAATCAGGGGCAATTCAGCCATAGGGTTAACCTTTCTGTTCAGTCTTTTATTTGCATAACAAGAGAGCCTGATGCAGTGGGAGAGCAGGCATTTGATATAGATCATAGCCCCTAATCTCCAGTTTTAGAAGGCCAAGAGAGTCTCCCTGCACTGCACAAAAGCTCAAAGCCCATGTACAAAGATGTGAACAGAGAACATAGTCTGCTTGTGTTAATTGAAATGGTGCCTGCTATCAAAGGTCTGTGTGGTGCAGAAATGTGTCAGAGCAGTGAGTGAGCAAGCAGTGGGCAAGAAGAGGATCAATAAAACATTTAAGATAATATCCTGGTTTTGTAGAAGTCAATGACAAAATTAGTATTGAGTGGGCTGGGGTGGAAATCTTTCCTTTGCAATAAGGTATTGGAAAGCCTCGGTCTCCATCAGTTGTTCTGGGTAAAACAGTAATGTTTTGGTTCTTCTTTCAGACTCTTGTCAGCTTAAAAGATGATGGATCATTGATTCAGGAGCAGGAATGGGATGGCAAGAAGACCATAATAACACGGAAATTAGTGGATGGACAATTGGTGGTGGTGAGTCCTCCAGTCCTGCTTTCTGATCCTTGAGTGCTACTGGCTGGTTACCTGAAAAGTAACTCTAAAAAATCTTACTCCTTATAGTCTGCACTGAGGCAAATTAATAAATCCACCTCTTTGTCTTCTAGGAATGTGACATGAATGGTGTCAAGTGTGTTAGAGTCTACCAGAAGGCATGAGGATGTCATCATGTTCAGCTGGAACTTGCTACAAACGACTCAGTTCAGTGGACAGAGCTCCTCTACACTACGTATTTTCCTTTTCCCTGTTTTCTAGTATTTCAATGGACTGAGTAGCTGAGTGCAATCCTTTTTAAAAGCCGTGATGTGACTATTATGTAACTATTCTGAACTTCTGAAGCCATTAAATAAAATTGTCAAATGTATGAAGTGGAAATGTTGTTACTATAGTGGAATTTTAAAGTGAGGTTTTATAAAAACTCAGTTTGGTTTTAGGCTCTACTACAAACTGCCTTCCATTCAAAATAATGCAATATGTGGCAATGAACAGTTAATAGCAAGCTGAATTTTGACCAGCATCCATAATTGCTAAGGTGGTAAGATTTGAAATAGAAAAAAAGTAACAGAGTTCAGGCTTTAGAGTTGTTTCTAACTTGCATGTTACAAAGTACATAGAACTGAGTGGCTATAAATAAGAGATAAGCTTTGTTGCTGTTTAAGTAATGTATTTTCAGGGGTTAGTTTGTTTTTTCATGTTTCAATTACACAGATTTCTTATGTGCAAAAATATGTACTGGTGAGCCAAAGGACATGATAACCTTAAGCAAACACATTCATGTTTTACTAAAAGGAAGCCTTATTTTGACACTGTTTTCCTAGCAAAATTCTTATTTCCTGTCTAGTAACATTCTAAAAACCCTTAACCAAAATTACTGAAATACTGCCTAAAACTTAAAGCCTCATTTTATTTTATTTTTAAACTATCTTGAAACACCTAGAAATGAAGTTTATATGCTTTAAAGTGCCATAATAAATAATTGGAAATATCAGTGTCTTGAGTATTATTTTACACTGGTTGTGAAACTGAGCCTATGATGCTACTGTTCTTCCAAAGAGATGTCAGATCACGCAAAATCAAAAAGGTTTAGGTGAATTCCTGTCTCACCAGACAAATATGTCCTAAGAGTGAAGCTGTTTGGTGACAGGCAATCTGGAGGTTTCTATCAGATTTGGAAGCCTGGGGCATCATGCAGTTGCACACTTCTACTTTGCAGCATCAGTCACAGCAGAATCCATTGCTACATCAACCCTACTGATATTTTATTTGCTCAGTGCATGTATCATATTGCAGAGCTCACCCTAATAGCAGAAAAGTCTGTTCTTTATGTTCATCCTACCAACCGTGGAAAATTACTTCTTCTATAATTTTGGACCATGTAACCTTTTCATAATTTACTGACTATTTATGAATCATGCCCTCTATCTGAAAGAATTTATAGTTGGAGCATATTTCTTGCTTTTTTTTTTTTTTTTTCCCATGATATCTCCAAAAAAATTCTTCACAGTGAGGGCTACAGAGCACTGGAACAATCTGCCCAGAGAGGTTGTGAAGTCTCCTTCTCTGGAGATGTTTAAAACCTGCCTGCGCGTGTTCCTGTGTGACCTGATCTAGGAAATCCTGCTCCTGCAGGGTGATTGGACTAGATGATCTTTCAAAGTCCCTTCCAATCCCTGGCATTCTGTGATTCTGTGATCTGTATAGAAGTAAATATTTTTTTCCTGGTCCTCAACTGTCTCCTTTTTAAGTTGGCCAACCTTCTTGCCACCTTCATTTAGTATTTTTCCTGACTTTAATGTGAACCCTGAAGATCTATGACTTTTTTGTTATTAGAAGAAGGAATCTCCCCATAGAAAAAAATAGAAGAAAAAAAAAAAAAAAAGGATCTGGTGAGGAGCCTGGTAAGTTTACAATCAGAAATACCCTAAATAGTTGCAGGAGAATGGGTGCAGCACTTCATGGCGTGATACAAAAATCCTCTCTCCCTTCCAAAAGAAACAACTTTACTGCTTTAAGCAGGATATTACACCTTCTTGGGGTGACTGGTCTAACACTTACCACTGCTTGTTTACTCTCCTGGTTCTGAGCAGTGTTAATTGTTTATCTTTCACTTGAATGGAAAAACTTCCAAGGCCTTTTATAGGAACATCCACTTTAATTACAATGAGATCACTTCTTGTAAAACAAAAGGCAGAAGAGTGTCTTTGTAGAGAGATTTCCTCTGGAAATGAGGCTTATAAAGTCTGTTTGTGTGTGTGCTCTCTGATTTCAGCCACATGTGAGGTAGTGGCTTGAGATCCCAAATATAATTATTCTTCCACAAATGTCACAAAAATAGGTGGCCTGATGAAGGCAGTTATAGATAGACTATGAAAGTGTCTTGATGATGGAAAGATTGCACATGGAAGTGACACTTTGTTTGACATTAAATGGAAGAAAAATATTATAAGCCCTCTTGGCACACATAAGAAGTTATCCTAAACACGAAAGTTGGGCAATGGTAAGATGCAGATCAGCAGGGAACTGGAATTCTTTAGAGCTAATTCTCCAGAACTACTTAGGCTTTATTTATTTGCCTTTCTTTTTGATTATAGCTTCAGCCTATGTTGCTGCTAGCTTAACTGTAGGTGTACTGCTACCCAAAACTACCATATATACAACCTATTTGTGTTAGATTACGTAACATACTTAAAACAATTGTTTTATGGTACTACAAGCCAAGATTTATAGTGCTCAAGACTTGAAAATATCATTCATTTCCAAATCCTTTCTGTTCACTATTATACAAGCCAAACATTTTACTCTTCCTAAAGTCTATATGTATAGTGTAAAATAACCAATTGTCTTGAGATTTGAATAACTCTAATTTACTGTATCACATCACATGGTGGAAAATAAGACTTCTGGGAACAACTGAAAAAGAATAAATTAGGCATTATCCAATCAGGACTGATTTAAAATGCTACAGATTTATGAAATAAGGAGATAAGATTTATTGTGACATTTTAATGCGTGTTTTTGAAAATATTTTGGAGAGATAAAAGAAACAGCAAACTGAAGCTGTGAGTAAAACTTGCTCAGAGAGAAGCAGTTTCCATATCCACTCCAACATATATTAATTTAAAGTCATGGGCAGTGTCCAATTTATATCTCTACATTTCACTGTCTTCTTGAATTGGTATAGTTCTGCTGTTTCCATAAAAGAGGACCTGGGGTTTTATTTGGTTTGAGGTTTTTTGTGTGGTTCTTTGAGGGGTTTAGGTGGGCTTTTTTGGTGGTGAGCTGGGGTGAAGGAGTAGAAAATGAAGTTGTTTAGCAATTTAGAGCTGATATCCTACCACATTAGGGTTCTCGTCTGAGCTTTCCAGGAACACTAATGAAATGGCTTTTTGCCTTGAGGAGAGTATACTGGCTCTATACAATGCTCAAGCTATCAAAGATTTTCCTGTTCTGGTTTAGTTATATGATTTATTTCAAAATTGTTATCCTACTCTGCCTGCAATCTCTGCAATTAATATTGGTCTTTCCTCTTCCTCTCCCCTCCTTACCTCACACACGCACTTTAGATCAAAGTTTTCTTAAAAAAAAACAAACGGGAAATCTCTCCATTTTCTGAGGTTATGGTCCCAGTGTCAGCTGTCAGCTGTCCTAAAAAAAGACAGTGATTATTTCTTGGAGGTCAAGTGTAGGAAGATAGTTTTGCTCTGCCAATGGCTACTTGGGCAATATTAACTGTGAGACTCAAACACCCGAAAAGCAAGTGAATCATTGAATAGGCGCTCTCTTTTTTTTTCTGATTAGAACCTAAAAATCTAGTATTGTTGATTCTAGTGAGTGTAAAACATAAACAACCTTATGTACTTCTACGTAATATTTTATCCAATATCTTCTGTTGCTCGTAAAGCAGTCCAATCAAAGTAAGTCTTATTAAAGACAGATGCTGAAAATAAGTGCCCCTTAAGTATTTTTTAGGGCCCCAAGGGGTCTTGACCATCGAGCTTCCCCTGTCCATGAGCCCAGGAGCTCCATTTCAGCTCAGCCTAGGGCTTCATTTCCTGTCTGAGGTAGGTGTCAGAGAGTCAGTCTCTAGCTCAGATACCTTCAGATTTTACACAAAAATTCATGCATTAAACTAATTTCTAGGAATGAACTGCCTTATAAAGGGCTTATATTCAACTTTAAATTGTTTTACAAAAATAAAAGCGGTAATGCAGGCCAGCTCCAATCAAATCTGTGTTGGTGACTCCTTCCTGACTATGGGCCAGCACAAC
Organism: Coracias cyanogaster; assembly: GCA_033124195.1. NCBI lineage: Eukaryota > Metazoa > Chordata > Aves > Coraciiformes > Coraciidae > Coracias > Coracias cyanogaster. Next base: position 13,589 of record JAVSBS010024649.1, on the reverse strand, counting down.
AAATGGATTAAAAACCCTTTTCACTATGCTGATCATTTGTGCTTGTAGGGGAAAAAAATCCCACACAGTATGATAGTGAGTTGGAGCAAGTTAACATATATTAAGTATTCTTTGATGCCTCATTTCAGTCCCATTATTCAGCCCTGGAAGGATTTAGCACTATTTTCATAGGTTTTGGAGATAATCCAGCATCTGCGTAAACACATCTCAGTCCCATGGTTGCCTTTCTAGCTTTGACTTTTCAGCCCTTGTACATCAAATTAAGATTTTGTTGACACCTTCCAGAAGGGTTTTACTTCATACTATTATTTCAGAGGAAAGGTAAACACTATTAGAGACCCTGGCTCCCAAGAGTGAATTTGGCTTCCTTTCCAGCAAAAATGTTTCCAAAATCCATTCCCTCTACCGGCTGGTCTTAATTATATTCAGGAGACATTTACAGGTGAAGTCCATTACATTTCAGAAGAAATGTGATGTTTCAGCAATATGTGCAATCCAGAATGCACTACAAAGGTCTACTGAATCCCAAACATTATGGTTGAGTCTTTAAAATAATTTGTCATTAATCCCAGATCGACTCTAAAATTAAACACCAGAAGACAAATATCCCACTTGAGGACCAGGCATATTACTTATCTAGGACTAGACATTTGCTCCCACATGCCTAGCATCTGGTTCCCTCAGAAATTCATGCCTGAAATCAATGAGTCTACCTTCAGAAAAGGTATTAGCTAAGGATGCAGCTCAGCGCACTGTGCAGTGCAAGTGTCCAACAGAAAATCAAGGGACTGAGTGCAATTTTCAGGCTGGGCTGATGGTGCAGCATTGCTGCTGCACACCACACAGGCACTCTCAGTCTGGGCTTGATGCCTTCTGGGGCCATGCAGTATAGTCCTGTATGGTGAACAGCAAATTTGAAATAATAAAGAACAGGGTAACCTGCATTTCTCAACCTCAACCTTGAACTGAGATCAGAAAGACCATGACAGGGAGTTGAGCTGAAGGCAACTCAGACTGACTTCTTGCTCTAGAAATTATGGCCAGACCTTTTTATGGCTTTGCAATTTAATTCTTTGAGTAGCCCAGTGAAGTAGAGGACTAGGAATTATTCCTATTCTATTGCAGAGTGCAATCAAGGTAAAATAGCATTAATACTTTCCCTTTCCAAAATGTGTAAAGCAGTAATTGATACTGGGATTTGCTCTCTATGCTTTCTGCTGTCTCATCTCCACTCCACCTAAACCACCTGGCTTTGTACAGATTTAATTACATAGAAATAAAGTTCAGAAGATCGGATGTTTCTATTCTTTTATTTATTTATTTCTTTTTCCTCTCAGTGAGATGCAGAATGAAAATGCAAGGTGCATATATTCACTGGGGGCATGGTTTGAATAATCATATTCTTTTTGCTTAGTTCATGGAATATGGTTCCCCTGTTTAACCAGCTTAACTGATGGCTGCTTGTCTGAATCTGCAATGGAAGTGAGGAAGCCAATTGATTAAAACAGAAATCACAGATGCCTCAGTGCCTTGGCATCCTCAGTCTCCTTTCCCCTTGTCATGTATTTGCACAATACAGTTCACGCTTATCTGAGGCTACACCTTATCCCTCTGGATGTTTGTTTTCATCATGAAGATTCTTCTTTTTTCCTATTATGTTTAAGATTATGAAGTCTCTTGGATTCAGATTCTGAATATCCAGCTGGCGTGATTGCTGGAATAGGGATTAAGATAAGAATAAATATATCTGCATCTTGCCCAGTCTCTCCTTTTTTTTTTTTTTTTCCCCCTCTGTTTTTCAGCACCAAGAGAATGAATGTAACTAAGTGCACAGCTTTCCCCTCTAACTGCATTCAATGTTATCCATGGCAGCCACCTTGAAAGTCTGGTTTTAATGTAGTATATGTCTAAGCAATATTAGCCCCAGATTTCACTGGTTCCACGTGTGCTTTGTTTTTATGCTTGTGCTTAAATGGTTTTTAAGAGGAATTTTCTCCAACATTTAGTCAGCATAGCCCTGGCATAGGAAAGTAGACTGATATTTGCTTTCTGAAAAAACTATTCTCTGCTGGATTTAGTTTTTTAAATAGTGACAGTGTTGTTATTTTCTGAATGTAATTTATGATGATGAAATGAAGTAAACAATTTCATCTGAAAAGATCTGGTTTATTTATTAACCAGTCAGGTAGAGCTCTACAGACCTGGAAGAAGCTTGATCATATCTGGATGGAACTGGAACTCAAGTTTAAAGCTGGAACTTGAAAATGTGTAGCTCAATTTTTGCTGGGTTCTGTCTTGTTGCAGTCTTCATTTACAGGGTTCTAAGAATCTCCCTCACAATTTAGATTGTTCCCCTGTATGTTACTCACTTCTACCATTCATACATTGCTTTAGGAAGTTAATGATATCCTTCCCTTGTGGTCAACATTTAAGACACAGTCTGTAAATGTTTCTCAACTTATTTTTCCTTATTGGGTTTGTAGAGGAGAGGAAAGAAAAAATTCAGGTTAAATATTCTTTGCTATAATATGTCCAAAATAATAAGTCTGGGAAAAAAGGTCTCCTCAGAGATTTTTCTCCATTAAAGAAAACACAAATTTGAAACATTGCCTATCCTTGGAAAATAAAGTGTACTAAACCCTTTGGAATCTTAGATAAAGCTCTTCAAACTCAGGTCGTCAGCCATAACTCCCATTTATGTAGATAGTGGCTTATTTGGGACTGACTGGATACCTCTTCTTGTGAGTAAAAGCATAGTTTGTGTAAGAGGTTGTCCAGACGTCTACTGGAATTTCCCTTTTTCCCAACTGGTAACTCCTTTTGTCAGCTGTGTTTTTGTTCCGCTGTGATCAGCTATTATCTTGCAGATAAAAATCCAAATTTTTGCTCAGTTTAGTGAGATTTCTCAGGTCCTGTTGTACTCACGGCTTTAAATTTCAGGAGGTGCTTGGCATTCTTCCATAATTTCTTCCATAGATTTTCCTAAAGAGGCTGAAGGATACTGAGCTGGATTCCTGCTAAGATGTAAAGGTTTAGTAAAGTTTTGGTGATTCAGTCCCAGCAGCCAAGCCATGCAGCCACTGCGGCTGCTCCCTCACCGCAAACAAAAGAGATCTAAAATGCCTTTTTGAGTTGAGATAAAGAGAGTTTAATACAGTGACACATAAGAAACAATCACAGTAACAACAGCAATAACAACAGTAAGAACTGCAATGTACAAAAATATCAATACCGTATGAACAAACAGACAGACCCGAGCGGATCACCCATACAACGCGAGCTGCCTGTGGAACTGGAACTGGCCCCCGGAGCAGGATGTCAGCATGGTATAGAATAGCCTGGCTGCACCAAATTAACTCTGTCCGTTCCAAACCAGGACACCTGTGCACCTTGTCTACTGGCAAGGACCAAGGTCTGATGCCTGAGCCTGGGCTAAAAGAGGTTTGTTGGGTACCAGCAGTCTCCCACCAGCTTCAGAACAGAGGAACTGCTTCGGTCTCCTCAAACAGCAGTCTGTTGGCTGGCCTAGCCCATCTGTGCTCTTGTCTGACCCACCTTTCACAGTAAGTAGTGTCCCAACAGTGTGTGGCTTAGTCTCCTGGTAAGAAGAGGTCATGCATATTTACTGACTCAACTGTAATCTCCCTGTAAAGGGTCTCCAGAAGATGGGTGCCCAAATAGGACTGGATGGCCATAATGGGCATTTGGGCAATTTTAACAGTATGATTGTAATCTTGTAGGCTCATCAAGGCACAAATCAGTGCATCATTTTTAGTCATGGATGTGCAGGCTATAACCAATGTCATCCTTCCAGAGCAGCCAGATCTTCAGTGGCACAGCTGGCATCTTTCCTGGTTGTTGGGAGTCATTATACGACAGTACATGAAGAGTACAAAATCTGCAGCTTCTGAAGATCCACAAAATAAAATTTGGCATAATGTCTTGGTTAGGTGGACTGCAAAATCCATGAGCATCTGTCTGGGAGCTCCTTTTCAGAAAGCCAGGCCAAGCACACTGATGGTCAACATGACAGCTGAGAATCTGAACAGAAGTATGGAGGGTACTCCTGTGGCTAACCAGCATGAGCAGCTGGCAAACTTGAGGTTGTTCCTACAAAATAATGTGAATGCTTTCCTTTTGAAGGTGGTATTACAAAGAACTAATGAAGGATTACAGTGCCACTTTTAGTGACTAAAAATAGGTAAACATAAGTCTTCTAGCTTATGGAGACAGAATATACAGAAAGACAATGCAGTCATTGCAATGTGACTCAACTGTGGTAATAAGGAAAAGAATAACACTTTTCAGACAATCCATGTTAATTGCTGCTATTCTCAAACAGAAGCAAACTTTCTTGGGTTTAATTTGGGAAGGAGAAAGTTCCTTGCTTACTGCTGCATCATCAAGAAAAGGGATTTCTTTTGAGATCTTTTGGCCTGAATAGACAAAAGACATTTTTTCCCTGTGGCTGTTTTGCAAAGGTCCTATTGGCTTTTTTACCTAAGTAGCCTTTGGTTCATCTTTCAATTGTTTCTTGTTAATGGTGTCTTTCGCTCCAGTTCAAACCCATTTTTTTTTCCACTGGAATATCTGTGCTGAAGTCCATGTTGTCTAAGACAGTAGCATATGGTATATTGGCAGGAAGTCATGAGACCTCATTTCCATCCCTAGCTCTGCCAATAACCAGCTCCAAAATTCCCTCTCACATTCACTCTTTAAGGTAAAGTTTACAATGTTAGACACAGTACTTTGTCTAGTATTTGCAAGTATTTTACATACAACTAACATAATACATTTTGGAATAGGGTTAAAGGTTGCCTGCCCTCAGCATCCTCCTTTTTTCTATGCCAATCAAGAGACATCATATACATTCAAATCTCCCAGTTTTCTATCTATAATTTCTTTTTTTCAGAATATAAGTTGAATTTGCCTGTTGACTCTACCTATCTCTTATCAATTGCTCCCTCATGTGGGGATCTGTTAATATTATGAATAGTTAATATAAAGCTTTTTTACATAATGCGCACAAAATCAAGAGTTTGCTAGCTAAGGATTCATTTCACATACAAACATGTGAATAATTGTGTCTCACAAATGTAACTGCAGATTCCCTTCAATTGAGCCACCCTGTTCCACAGCAGAAGAGATGCTTTCCAGTACTTTTCTGTCTGGGTAGTCTGCAAACCAAGCAGCAACTGAAGTGTTAATGTCATTATATACTGTGTAAAGCAATATTTCTATACATCTCAGTTTCTTGTGCACATTGGCATACAACTAGTAAGGTACTCCTAATTTATATGTCATGAGGGGGGGGACACAGTGCTTGCTGTTGTGTTTACAAATGGATATTTCCTGTAGATGTGGCACCAAATTGTGGGTGCTGCAGCAGAAGTTCCCGGCCTTGTCATTTCCATCATGTGCACATATCCGATAATGAAAAATAGCTGCTATGACTTCTTGTATTCCTGACCTGTTATCTCAGTATATATGAGAAAGCTTGTCAAATTTCAAAGAAAAAAAAAAAGCCACAACTGTAACACTTTCTGCAAGCTCTAACAGCAGGTCTTGTGCTTGTGAGCAGGTACGATAAACCAGATAGCTGGAATGACAGGCCAGGAGACTAATATAATTTAATAATCATTTCTGATCAGCATTGCTCTATGCTTGCCAGATCAAGTCCTCCCAGAGTCACTTCTGGTTGCTAGCACAGACCCACCCTGTGTTGTCCACCTGTTATTCTATGCAAGCAAAAAATGGGATAATCCTGCCAATGCTTTATTAGTTCCTCTTCTGCAACCATAGGACTCTAACTTCAAAAGATTTGCCTTCAGTCTCTCCTAATGGATCAAAACAGGCATATGCTTGCTTTGAATCAAAACTGGTGATATGAGTGATTTAAACTATACTGGGAAAAGGCCATTTGCATGCTTGCTTTTTTCTCCTTTCAAATTGTCCTTATGTTCTTTTTAATCACCAGGTAAATCTCTAACCTGTAGACAATCCCTTTGGGGCTTTTCCATAAGTGATGTTTACTTACAGAAGATTTGGCAAAATTAACAAAGGGCTTTTCTGTACAGCTTCATCCCACTGCATGAAAAGTCAGCTTTAATAAAGCAAGTCTGGTGAGAGATGAGATAAGAAAACCTCGAGTATTGAGATGAACTCCCATAAATATAGAAAACATACTAAATTTTGGCTTATAGTCAAGGTTACTGAGAGTAGACTATGTCTTATAACAAAAATATATTGTGTAAAGCAATATTTCTATACGTCTCAGTTTCTTGTGCACATTGGCATATAACTAGTAATGTACTCCTAATTTATATGTATTACTTTATAGTATATAGTATATATAAAGACAAAAAGTAAACTAGAGATTTCAAATACATTAAATAACCTTGGTTCTGCTTTTTGTTTATTTAATTTTTTTAAAAAATAATAACATCTGTATTTTTTCCACTTGGCAAGATGTGTTACATTGACACATTGCATGGGACATTTCAGGTTTATTTATGTGATGGACAGCTTGTATAAAAATTTCTCTCATAGATCCAATCTATGACCAATTTTATTGCTCAAGTAGGAAGGACAAAACTAAGAATGACGTTTGAGTATCATACCTTCTTTTAAAGTCAGATTGATTTTATTTTCACTCTCCTGTGCCTTTTACTCAGAAATGCATAAAAGCCTGGAATAAAATCTCCAGTGTGTAATGCATAGCTAATTTTATTTTTTTACTCCAAACCCTAGCAATTCAAAGCCAAGTAAACACCAGCAGGCTGCATTCACTTACACTATGCATCTTGATGCTAATTGCAGTTCCCTAAGCATTTTACATTGTTTGCACAAAATAACATTGCTTTGCCTTCAAACAGTCAGTTCAATGACAGCTGGAATGAGTTTATCTCATACTGCTTAGTGTCAGGTGCATTCTTACAGCTTTCCTGTCTCCTTTTGAGGGCTAATTAAGGCATTCTTCTCTCTTGTTTAATATTTACATTTAAACAGCTGCATCTCATTTGGATATAATGCAAAGATGGCACCTGGCTTTCTTTCCCTGAGTTAATTCTGTGAGGGTTTTTTCCTCCCCCTCCCTTCACTAAAGATCCAAAGTGGTTATTTTTGTGCTTATATAGGGAAATGAACCGAAACGGCTGTAAAAGGAAAGAGCTGCTATTCATTCACAAACAGGGTGCATCTTCTCAGGCTCCTTCACAGCTACTCCTTAGGATAACCAGGATGAGAGCAGAATGCAAAGCAGAGTCCTTGAGGCTTTTGTCAGGCTGATGCCTTTGTCAGGCCCTGTTTTTTTCAGGGGCTTCCTCGTTGTTCCAGATATTTTTTTGTTCTGGATTGCTTGTTTCTTTGCTTTTTCCCACCTGAACAATGAGTTTACAAGAAAAAGTAAAAAGAAACAAAGCCTGAACATTATGGCACTAGGAGCACAAGGCAAATGTACACATAGCAATTCCATAAAACCTCTTACGTGTTAGCAGGCAGAGGTGCAGCCCACTCTGCCTTCAGAGGTCAACAGAGGCCCAAGTACTCCAAGGAGAACAGCTATGTACAGATCCAGCCCAGCCTCAATGCTCTAAGCATTTTGGCAGATTCAGCAGCACTGTTCACAACAATCTTTATGCAAAGTAAAGGCCTGTCAGATACACCACCTTCTGTGGTTATTTCCACATTTGCAGATCACCATCTTCAACAAGGTGACTTCTTACAGTTATGAAAAACAATGAAATAATCTTCCCAAGAAGCTTTGGAAGATCCAAGGGCAAAGATCTAGCTCCATACATCTCTGTGTGACAAATATCATCATTTTTGCTCAATGTTTTAATGATTTTTTTTTGTGCGTAAAGAGTTATTAGGGGCAATATATTTTAACACTGTGCTTTAAAGCAATAGTGCACTAGGCTGTGATAATCCAGAGAGTCAGCAACAATGGTATCAATACAGACGAGAGGATTAATGAAATAGGAATAATATGCTGTGATCATAACTTTAAAAGCCATATGTTTATTGATACAAGTTAATGATGTCATTTTCTTACTTCAGTGCAATGGATCTTCACTTCTCGAAAGGGAGGGGAAAAGAAAAGCCTTTACTCCTTGGAAAACATTATGATGGGAGCAAACAAACTCAGGAGGCATGTCCCATCTATCCTGCCAGGGGCTTGCAGGACTGCAGTGCTGCTGCTGTGGCCTTCCCCACCTGCAAACCTGGAGGGCAGCAACAGGGCATTGCTCCAGCTGTGAACTGCTGAAGGGCAACAAGGCACACACTTCGCCAAGGAGCTCCATAGATACTTGATGAGAACAGAGGAGGTCTGGGGGATCAGTGCTATTCCTGGGGATTATTTCACTCAGCCTGCAGCTTGTCCCTCTCTGTTTAGTCTCAGGCCTATTTCTGCCCTTCGTCTTTGCCTTGGAGAAACCAGAACTGATGCCCTCTTTCCATCCTTTTCCCATTCCCACACTTCTCATCCTGATGTCTCCCTCCTGTTTCATTGACCCTAATTCTCCCCCCATAGGATGGCTCCTTGGAAAGCCTATTTTCCCAGCCTACTAACTTGTACTTAATGGCTTCACTTTGCCGGTCCAGACCTTCCTTCCTTTCTTCATCCCTCTGCCAATTTACAGGCTGCTTGCACTAGTATGCACTTCCTGACCACACCTCATTCTCTTCTAATTTCAGTGAAACAACTTCTCCTTTCTTGCTTGCCAGGGATCAGTTTGGAGAGCTTTAAAAGACTCTCAAGCACAGGGACTCAGGTAAGGCTGGGTATGGACAAGAAAAACTGGAGGAAAAAAAAGAGTGTGCCTGAATCAAGAACAAGAATTTTCAGAAGACTTAATTGTGAAGCTATAGCAAGTCTCAGCACATGTAAATTGGTTTTTTTTTTCCCAAAAGGCTTGTAACTGGGCAGGTTTTCAAAAATGAGAAATGGCACATCTGGCTTGGAGGCCAGACCTCTCCAATCCAAATTTCAAGTCTATGTATGAAATTATGGAACACTAAAGCCTCTAAAGAGGAAGAGCACCAAGGAACATATGAATGTCTTTATCTGATCTTGCAGATATTTAATATTTTTTATTTAATATTCAGTCACTGAATATTAAAAGTACTGTAGAGAGAAATAGATAGGCAATGCTAAGACAGGCTACTAAGCAGTCCAAGCACTCATTATAAAGGTGTCCTAGGAAAATTGTCTCACAGACAAACCTCTAGAGTATAGATATCTAAAATGAGGTGAAATTGATATCAACATTCAACCTGAGCAACTTCCTACTCAAAAACACACTATGGATATTTATTGAACCATTCTATGCAGAACAATGTGAGCCTTGAATATAAAACATTACCAAGGCATTGTATATGAAAAGTGCCTGGCAATCCTAAGAATACAAACTGTTTCTTACTAGACAGAATTTTATTATTCATCCTTTCACCTGAAAAACATCAACCTTTTATGTTACAGCAGAAATACACTGTCTCTGAGGAACAAGACTGCACTGAAGATAGTCTGTTGGTTCTCATAACTCATTCTGCATACTCAAGTTTGCATTTTCCTCAAATATATTAATGATATAACCACAGGGGAACTATCTACATCATTCACTGTGTAAAAGGTGAAGCTTTTTACACAGCCTGTCCTTGCACAAAGACTTATGACCAACTTGGACAGTACTGCAAAGTTTGGAACAGGGAGTTGGTGTCATTGTCAGCTTTTATCATGAGAAAAAAATGAAGGACAGATGAGGTGATTGTCATTTTTGTTCTGGTTTTAAGGGATTTTTTTTTTCACTGGAAGAGTTGGCTCCTGTAGAACTCAAAGTTGCCTCAGGAACATATTGATTTTAACAAACAACTATCAAAAGGCAGTCTTTAAATCTCTCCATATAATTCAAGTGATGTTAAAGGGTTTCATGCAGAGTAACTGAATAATTTCATTGAATTTGAGTAATTGCATTCAATAAATGTTTCTCTTAGACTGTAAAAGTATTTTACTGGGGTTTGTAAATTTTGTTCCACTTCAACTTCTGAATTGCAGTTTTCAAACTGTGGCTGTGCTACCCAGGTTGGCTGACATCTTTCACTTTAAGTCTCTATTTTTATATTACTAATGGATCTTGACCTGTTCTCTCTTTCAGTCTGGAGGAAATAATACATGATTTGCTCCATGTTAAAAAATTGTAGTTATATAATATATATACCTCGCAGCCAGTGGGGAGGAGGGGGAAAACTGCCGCTGGAGAGCCCACATGGAGCTGCTGCCTCCCGCCGCTTTAAGAATCCAAGCACCTCTCACCCGCTCTAAGGATCTGGGTGCCTCCCGCTGCTGGAGAGGAAGGAGGAGGAAGCAGCTGAATGGAGCTCCTGGCGCAGAAGCCAGATGTACCTCGTGCCGCTGCTGGCCGCTGCTGGAACTGTGTCAAGTCCAAAAGCCGAAAGGTTCCAAGCAGCGGGGGAGGAGGGGAAGCTGCCACCTCCTGCCATTTAAAGAAACTACAGCAAAAAACCACCGCCGCAGGAGTGGCACCAAGCCAAGCTGTTGCCTGCCCCACGTCACTGGCAATGCTCCAAGCTGAAAACCTCGCACCTAAACTGAAAGAAACTACAGCAAGAAGCTGTTGCTGGCGCTGCCCAAGCCAAGGGCGCCGCACCAAAGAAACCTGCTGCTCCAAGGGGAAGCACTGCACTGAAGAAGCCGCACGCCACCACCGAGTCACGAGCTGCATGCCGCTGCCAAAAAAATTGCGGCAAAAAACCACCATCATCATCATCATCATCGCCGTCAAAGAGAGACTCCAATCGCACCAAAAAGCTGGCAAGTCACCATCATCACCGGAACCGCCCGAGTCTGCCGGCCGAGTGTCATTGACCTGCCTATCACCACACGCCAGAAAAAGGCAGAACCCAACATGTACGCACGCACCACACCACACAGGTTGACTAAGCAGGAGTGAGTGGGTGGGCGTGGCATCCTTTGATATCGTAATATCTCCATAGAGTAAATACGGTTTTATTTTAATATATTTGGTAATAAACTTGTTAAATACTCATCGATCTCCGTGGTTGCCTACGAGCTTGCTGGGGTGGTACCTCGCTTTGCCCTCGATCCCCTTCCCTTTTGGGAGGTGGCACGGACGTTTGCGCCCGCATCACGACAGGCACACACACTAAAAGACATATTCTTGAATCTGTTTCAGCTCCTGACACTTTCTGAACCATGTACCTTCTCTCCACCTAGCAAAGCTCATTCCTTTCTGTAGCCATGGGGCACAAGGGATGTCAGGGCCATAACCACCAAGCAGCTGAGCATATGCAGTACTAGAAAGGGATAGTCCCTGATCTTGAGAAGTATTTTGTCCTCTGTGACTGTCTTTCAGGGACCTGGGTTATACAGAGGGAGAAGCAGGGTTTGGTTTTGTTTTTGTTTTTTTTAACAGAGAACAGCAAAAGCAAGGTGGGGAAAAAGGAAGCAAGCAGAAGGATATTCAAATGTGAAGAAAAGTGGTGACTTAGGCTTGGGTAGGAAAGAAACTACTATTAGGAGTTATAGGGAAGGAAATTGTGCAAAGAAGGAGAAAGACTAAATACTAGATATGCAAACTGGGATTGAAAACAGTGGAATGATTCTACAGCTCGCAGCTCATGAAGTTAACAGGATATATGTGTGGTAGTGGGGAGATAGGGATAAAATCTCTAACAGTTCAGTCTTTCTAATACAATACATGGGCAAATGGTCAGAGAGCACCAAAGAGGTTAATGTAAGCTGCAGAAGAAACAAGGGAGCAGATGAAGAGGGTATGGTGGAGGAAGACAATTATAAGGCTAGGGTTGCGTGAAGAGAAGAAGTGGTAACACTGACAGAGCACCCTGATGGAAAGATGAAGGTTGTTTGAGCCAGGAGACTTACATTGGGATTAGGATTTTTTGGGGTTGTATCATGGTGGCCTGTAAGGAGGATAAGACTGTGTGGAGGCAAGTTCCTTACCTGAAGTCACATGCTGAGTTCTGGTTGTCTTGCAGCAAAAATGACAGAATGGAGAAAAGGTGATTCCAGAGAAAATTATTTTCATGACCTGAGGGGAAAAAAAAAAAGAAAGAGAAAAAGAAAAAGAAATGTGACTGTTTATTTTACTGTGAGATAAAGAGAAGATAAATAAGAAGGTGCAATATACAGACGTGCAAACTAATGAGGAGTAGTCGGGTGGTAAATTGAACACTACGCGTACTTTCTCCATTACTTCATTGTAAGAGGGGGACATCTGGGGAAACAGAAAGGCAGCAGATGTAGAACCAACAAAAGGAAATATGTTTTTCCTGCCTGGCCTATAGAACATCTTCTCATGAGGCAGCAACACAGTCAGTAGCTCAGCATGACTCAAAAAGAGATTGAACCTTTGCATGGATGAAACCATGCAAAGTTACAGGCTTATAAACTGTGAACAAATCTAAAAACTTAGAAAGGATGGAAGACCCTTGACTCAGGATATTTACCAGCTTATAAATGAAACAATGAGAAAGAAGCTTCTTCCTTAGGAACAGCTTGTGAGATTTCCAGCCTCCTATAACTCAAGGCAACTTTATCATATAACAACATTCAATTACTCTTCTTTCTTTTTGGTGGCTGCCTATATTTATTGTCAAATATTCTTTCTACAGGCTGTCTCTCACATGCACATTTCTGGCTATGTTTGGACAATACTCATGATGTGGTAGTCACTGACCAAAAACTCCTGTGTAGATGGATGTCTACAGAGTCTAATGACCCCTGGAGACTTCTGCTAGAGATGGGCCTTAAAACACACCATTTAAATCTGGCTTGTACCCAAGTTTGAACTGTTATCTTTAACACTTTGGAATAGGATTTAATCGTGCTTTAGTTCAAAATCTGATCTCTTACTTAAATTAGGACTGGAGATTAGCACTCTGGAATAGGTGTTAATCATGCTTTAGTTTAGAATCTGTTCTCTCTCTCTCTTAAATTAGGACTGGAGACCTCGTGCTGGGGGCAGATTGTTAGACAGCCATCTACTGGGGTGAGTGCCTCTGCCTTACTCTCAGGAAAGCTTCACACTGCTGCAGATGGCACATCAGCCTAGCAGGCTCCATGTTGATACCCATATGGCAATATACAATGAAATTCACAGTATGAATTGATATTTGAGGACTACCACAGGAGGACATTATTGTAGATATCCCAGTCTTTTCAAGCATGGACTTTAGGGGCTCCAATTAAGCAAAGAACTAAATAATGGGAGCTTTAGGAACTGTACATGCTTAAACACTTCATTAAATCGATGTCTTTCATTCTAGCTCTCCCACCTCTATTTCTAGCTCCCACTTACAAACCATAACAAAAGATGAGAATTTCTTTCCCCTGAAAATGAGCCAGCCAGTGTTTCAAAATGATATATGGTCTTCTCAGTGTGTGTCAGTACAGGATCTTCTGTTGAGTGAAAGACAGTACGTTCCACCCAAGTCCCAGAGGGATGCCTACATTAGTCTTTAGTACCCTTGACATGCAAGGCCATCCTTTTCTTGTGACCCATTTGGCCAAAATAGAAAATATGTATAAC